>VXBQ01009275.1:25291-58763 GCA_013400175.1 Phainopepla nitens | reverse complement strand
CGGGCTGTCGCTGACCTGAAGGTCGGTGGGGATGGCACGGAAACAGCTCCGAGCAGCGTCGCGGCAGGGGGGGTGCAGAGCAGCGTCCTGGGGCTGAGGATACGGAGCAGGTTCCTGGCACTTAGGGAACAGAACAGGGTCCTGCTGCAAGGGGTACAGAGAAGGCTCCTGGCACGAAGCAGAGTCCCAGGGCTGAGGCAGCCCAGAGTGAAGTCCTGGTGCTAGGGGTATGTAACAGGGCCCCAGCACTGGGGGTACTGAGTCAAAAGACAAATCGTGTGCCCACAGCTCTGTGTCTGCGACTGCCGTGAAAGCCCATGATGAAGGAAGCAAATCTGGCTGAAATTATGTCATCAACAGAATCCAAACTTGATCTGTTTTGTGCTGGCACTAGCAGCTTGTCCCAAGCAAAACACTGGGGAAGTGCTGTCCAGTGACAGGGAAGGAGTGTCCCAAGGAGTTCACAGTCCTTGTCCTGAATCCAGGCTTTCCACTGAGGAATCACATTCCAGAGACAAAGGGTCCAGACATGTTGGACAGCAAAACAAGGCACATTGGGATGGCTGTGGACACCCACTGCTTCTGTCCAGGCCTCCTGAGCCCAGAGAGCTTTGGCACCAGAAGGAGATCTGCACTGGCAGCTAGGTTGGGCTGGAGGTCCCAGGGCAGGGAGGAAACAGGAGGAACGGGAATGAGGAGGTGCCTGTGTGGGGAGAGACAAGCAGGATGAGACTCAGGGGAGGATGGTAAGGTGTGGTGGGACAGAATGGGAAATGGAGGGGGCAGGAACTGATGTGTGGCACCAGGCTGTGGCACTGGGGAAGGCCAGGCTGGCCCATGATGAGGCCGGGTGGCTGTGGGTAAGGAAGGTGTACAGCTGCTGCACTGCCCTGTGCGGGGACAGGGAGGGGTGCGATTCTGGGAGGGTATTTTGGGTATTTTGGGGTTTCGTAATGCGGTGTCTTCTTCCTCACCCAGGAGAGCCCCCATTTCTGATGAGGAGTCAAAAACTAGCAGCTCCCAGCACTTGGGGTCTCAAGAGTTTTGTGTCAGCAGCAGCCTTTCCGAGGTGAGTTCTTTGCCTGCACAGCTGGGTCCAAGAAGACCATTCCCTGATGGAATAAACCAAGCAAGAGCATTTTCCCTAATGTATTCATGGACTCCTTCTTGAGAGAGATGCAGTGAGGCAAAGCCATGCTCTCCTTTGGGCAGAGCTGTTTGCTGCTTTTGCCTCTGTGTCCAGGGTGGGCAGATCCTCCTGCTCTCCTGGGTGCCACTTGCACAGCTCCCAGGAACACTTTCTCCCTTCTTGTTGCAGGTGGAGCTCACAGCAGTCAGCGGTAGTGGCAGCAGTGCCCAGGGGCTGGATGCTGATGGCAAGGTGGAGGAAAAGCTTGGACCCAAACTGGAGGAACATCCACCTGATCCCAGCCCAGACCTGGAGTGTGTGGGAAAGACTGTGACAGATGATGCCCTGGGCCCTCTGGCAGGTCAGGGGGATGGCAGAGGGCAGGAGCCAGCAACCCCCAGAGCTGTGGAGCAGGAGAGCAGTGGTGCTGACACTGCCTGGACACCGGCAGATCCTCCCAGCGACAAGCAGGCTGATGCTGCCCCAGCCTGCTCCGTGGCTTCAGAGAGTGAACCTGCTGGGAATGAGAAAGCCCCCCTGAGCACTGCAGCACAAGGGCCAGGCATGCTGGCAGAAGGGACATTGTCTGTGGTTGTCTCCAGCTGCAACACCTCTGCCTCATCTCCTGCCACCTTCACACTGAACAGGGTTTGCTTTCCCCCCTCTCAGGCCCCTGCTATGCAAAAGCTGCCCCTGTCCTTCCAGGCTGGGGCCGTGCTGAGCCCGAGCCAGTCGCTGGTGTACATCCCCCCGCCCAGCTGCGGGCAGCCGCTCAGCGTGGCCACGCTCCCGGCCACCCTGGGGGTCTCCTCCACACTCACCCTCCCCGTCCTGCCTTCCTACCTGCATGAGCGTTGCCTACCGGGCATTATTGCTTCCCCAGAGCTGCGTTCCTACCCCTACACCTTCTCTGTCACCAGGCCCTTGGCTTCAGATGCCAAAGTGGTGTCTGTGGAGGTGAATCAGCTCAGCTGCCCACCACCCTCAGGTGGAAGTAGTGCCCAGGCTGCAGCTGAGAGCACTCCCCTGTCCAGTGCCGGCCTGGCCCTGCCTTCCAGCCAGGCTCTGCCAGCAGCACCAGCACCAGGCGGGAGCACTGCTCCCTCCTCTGGCACTGCTGTGCAGGCCAGAGCCCCAGCAGCTCCCGAGCCGCATGCACCGGCGGCTGCCACTTCCCTGTCTCCTCTGAAGTCCCCTCCACAGCTAGAGCGTGAGATGGTCTCATCTCCGGAGTGCAGTGAGATGCCTCTTGATCTCTCCTCCAAGTCCAACCGCCAGAAACTGCCTCCACCCAGCCAGCGCAAGACCCCCCCCATGCCCATCCTCACCCCTGTGCACACCAGCAGCAAAGCGCTGCTCACCACCGTCCTCTCCAAGTCCCAGCGTGCAGCACAGGCCACAGGCAGCAGCGTCACCTCGTGCCTCGGCACCACCCCGCCCTTGGTCATCTTTCCCGAGTTCCTGCGCAACGGCGAGCAGGGCTCCTGGGTGAAGAACACCACACTCATCAGCACCATTCCCGGCACCTACGTCGGTGTCGCCAACCCGGTGCCGGCCTCGCTGCTCCTCAGCAAGGATGCCGGCGTGAGCCTCAGCAGGGACCCACGCCACCTGCCCAAGCAGGAGCCCATCTCCATCATCGACCAGGGCGAGCCCCGCGGTGCCGGCATTCCCTGTGGCAAGAAAACCAACCAGGTTGGCACGGAAGGACAGCAGGATCCTGCCAGGAGACTTCTTCATGGCAGAGTTACTCCAGGAGCTCCTTTGTGTCAGTCCAAGGACGTCGCCACCTGGAATCCTGTCCAGGGAAGTGTGTACCCGCGATGCCCTGTCAATGGAAAACCTTCCAATCCTCAACTTCTGCCTCTGGGCTGGTCTCCGTACCATCAAACGCCGCTGCTTTCCATCGGCTTCTCCACGGCAGGACAGTTGCCCCTGAACCAGAGCAGCCCCTGCAAGCCAGCCGGGGCGGGCGAGCTGCCGGCATTCCCGAGCGTGCAGCCCGCTGAGCCCAGCGCGGCCGCCCAGAGCCTGCCCGAGGGGCTGCCCCGGCTCCCGCCTCAGGAACAGGATGCTGCAGCCAAGAGCAAGAGCTGCCGGGCCTTGCCCAAGCCCTACGAGGAGCCGGCCAACCCAGCACCACTGGAGGCAGGTCCAGCTCTCCAGACCAGCGCTTTGGATGGGAAAGGGGGGAAGGGGAAACTGGACAATGCTCCGAAGAGTCAGGAGTGCACTCAGCCAGAGGCTGACTCCAGTCAGGAGAGCAACGCTCAGACTGAGGCTCCCCAGGGGAGCTGTAGCCTCAAACAGTCGGATGCAAAACCCAAAAACCAAGTGTTAGCGGCGTATTTGTCACATGACTTGCCAACAGCTGGGCAGCAGGGCCTACGGATGGTGCCAGAGGTGCCCACGGATGGCCAGCGCAAGGAGCCAGGCTGTGAGGGCTCCCAGGAGCCGCCGGCCACAGAGCCCCTCCCATGTGTGCAGCAGGTGGATCTTTGCAGGGTCAAGAAGGAGCGAGTGGAGTGTGATGTGTCCTTTCCGTCGGTGACCTGCCTGCGGGCCGCGGCAGCTCCCCAGGCCTTTGCTGAGGCCAAGCTCAAAGGAACAGGGCAAATCAAGCAGGAGGGTGGTACACGCTGCAAGGCCAAGCGGCAGCATAATGGGGACACCAGGCAGAGCCACAAGAGACTGAAGTGCCAAGGCCAGGACAGCGAGGAGTCCCCAAGCAAGTCGGGAAGCCGGAGCGTGCATGGCCGGAAGGTGCGTGAGCTGGGCTGGGACTGCTGGGTCAGGGCAAAGGTGGGGCTAGGGGAGAAGAGGGAGCTCTCATGGAGGGACAGCTGAGGGCACAGGGCGTTCTACCTGTGCTCCTGGGCATTGCCTGGCTGCGGGGGAATGTACCTGTGCTGCAGGTTGTCCAGGGCAAAAATGTATCTGGAGTGTCAAAAAAGCTGGAGGGCACCGGGGTAATCAGTGGAGATGGAGTTTTGTCCTTTTTGTGCTGCTCTAGCTCAGTCACGAAGCTCCAGCTTCAGCCCATGTCCTCCCTTCACAGTGGCAAAAACACCACGACAATCCACATGAGCTTGGCAAGCAGGAAGGCCGGGAAGGCCGAGGTGGCCTGGGTGCCGTCACCGATCACAGCAGCCTCAGGGTAAAGCGCAAGCGTAGGAGGCCAGCGAAGACGGAGTGCTCGTCTCTGGCTCACCGCGGAGACAGCCACGAGGAAGGTACTCTGGGGAATGGCCGTGGGTTCCTGCGGGGTCAGGCTGCCCTAGGGGCCAAATTGCTGCTCTCCTGAAGCCAAATGGCCTCTGGAGCAGGGTTGGTATCCAAAATAGAGCTGCAGCGTGATCAGACTCCCAGAATGGAGGAGGCTGGGAGGAACCTTAAGGCTCATTTTGTTCCATCCTGCTGCCACGGGCAGGGGCGTCTTCCACCAGACCAGGTTGGTCCTGGTCAAGCCTGGCCTTGGAAGTTTCCAGGGATGGTGCATCCCCCACCTCTCTGGAGAATCCGTGCCAGTGTTTTACCACCCTCATTTTCAAAAACTTCTTCCCTATGTCCAATCTAAACCACCTTCCGTTCGTTTAAAGCCATCCCCCTTGAGCCATTGCAGCAGCCCCCTGCTATGGTGACACTGCACTGCCCTTCTCACATCACAGGTCTGGGATCTGTTTTCTCAAGGCTTGGCTTTCCTCGCAGGTTACTTGGAGAAGAAGCCCAAGAACAACTTCCGGGATTTCATTCCGGTGGTGCTGAGCAGCCGGACGCGCAGTCAGTCAGGTGAGTTGGTTCCCAGGTGACAGTCCTGGTTGGACTGGGAGCATTCCCTTTTCACATCGCCTTGTCCCTGTGTTTTGTCCTGCTTTGAGGCTTTGCCTTGTGGATCCTCTAGGCTTTTTTGTCAGCAAGAAATCCCACTTTTTTGCAGGAAGCATTGCTGGTTCTTCTGCTGGTGTGACGGGAGAGTGTGATGTGAGTGGTCAGGAGATTTTACCATTGCTAGAGGAGGATCAGGAAGAAGAGGAGGAGGAGGAAGAGGAGGAGGAGGAGGAGCAGCAGGAGGAGACATCTTCAAAACATCGCAAGCTGCGCAAATCCCACAGGGCATCCCGCTGCCACAGCCGCAAGGACAGGGACAGGTCTGTGTCTGAGAGGAGCAGCTGTCACACGAGGAGGACCCGGGAGCTGCCCTGGAGAGCAGAATCACCCAGGCAGCTGTGGGAGCCCAACGAGGAGGAGGAAGAGGAGGAGGATGGCCACATCAAAAGGAAGAAAAGGAGACGGCAGAAAAGTCGGAAATACCAGACAGGGGAATACCTCACTGAGCGGGAGGAGGAGCAAGTGGGATATCCCCACCGGAGGCGGAAATCCAAAGCAGGTACAGCCTGGGAATGGGGTTCTGGTACTAAACTGGGGACCAGCGTAGGAATTTTTTGTTTTGTTATGTGCAGAATTTTTGGGGGGATTTGTTTGGTTTTTTTGGTTTTTTGGGCTTTTTTTTGTAATGATGAAACTCCCTCACTTTTAATGACTTGGTGTCCGCAGCATGGGCTGCTTCAATCAATCAGCTCTTCTTTCAAAAACATTTACAGTAAATTCCAGAGCAGTAAACAGCAATTTATGTGGCTAATTAGACAGTGATCTTACCCTTGGATTAAGACAGAGGGCGTGGGAAAATGAGAATGGGGTGAGGTAGCACAGTGGAATATTTCTGGACAAGCAGGGCCCCTGGGAGCCATGTTCAGCAGTGTGTGCTAACACAGTGGGATGTGGAGCCATCCTGATCCAACTAGGCTACTCTTGGATTTGTCTTGCTATATGAGGGCCACTTGCAGACTTGCACCAGGGAGCACAAGGGCGAGAGGATTAGCGAGGGCGCAGTGATGGGGGAACCCTCTCTGTGGTTTGTAGGCATGAGGAGGAACACACTGTGCCTGCCTGTGCCCACCTCTGCTCTGCCACTGCTCCTGCACCTTCCCCTGCCACTGCCAGACCCTCTGTGAAACCTAAATCCATAACGACCACATCCCTGAGGGCAGCAGTCTCTGTGGTCCCCTCTCCCTGTGGAGGGACAGTCGAGGCTGTGGCATCTGTCCAGCGGTGCGCGGCGGCTCGGTGTGTGCTCGTAGCTATGTCCAGAGTCACACAGGTGACTTCAGGGGGCAGCACTTGTGCCAGCCCACTGCATGCTTGGGCTGTGCTCTCGCAGGACATGAAGCGGCCATGACCCTGTGGCTTTCTGCCACATTGGAGCTCAGCCTGGCACTCCTCAGGTGCTGCTGAGATGCTGTGGGGAGCAGAGGTGGCTGCTGTCCTCCCAGCAGCTGGTATCTGCTCCAGCACAGCGTTACACTATCCTGTGGTGTCTGGGAGCATCTGTCCGACCAGGAACAAAGTTTCGAGTCAGCTTCCCGGCAATGCAGGGGCACTCTCAGGATACCTCTTGTTCAGAACAGGAGCCTGGAAGGAGCTTGGCAGTGGCATTCAGGAGGGCTTGCCCAGCAGCTTTATCACATATGTTAAGTCTCTGTCTGTCTGTCCAGCTTCCCTCAGAGGCAGCTCACTCTGCCCTCAGATAGGGGACCTTCTGTAGTCTGGATTCAGAAGTTGTGGCCTGGAGCCACCTCTAGTGGCACTGGAGTCCTGAAGTTCTCTCCATGCTGTGCAAAGTCCTTACCTCTGTCTCTTTTTAACTATCTCTTATTCATTTCATGGAGTGCCTGTAAGTCTCGTGCTGCAGGATTGGGTGAGCAGGATTCCTCTATTCAGGGAAGACAAGGCTGGATTTCTCTTGAGGAATCCTGGTGCTTCCTAACTGGAAGCATGTTAATGAAAACTTAAATACGCTCCTTAACTTCAGAGGAAGATGTGAGGGGGCAAGGCAGGGCTTGTTATGTTTGGGCAGCAAGCACTGAGTGTTCACATACAGCTCCTGCTCATCCTGCCTCTCTAAGACATATCACAATGAATCCTACTCCCATCTTTTCTTGGGTGTTCCATGTATATGCTGAGTCCATCCTAGATGGGAGAATCTGAGTTTTGTCTCTGCTTCTCCTTCCTGCAGTGCCCGTGCCATGGGGCTGGATTTAGAATCATAGAACCCCAGGAAGGTTTGGGTTGGAAGAGACCTTAAAGCCCATCCAGTTCCACCCCCTGCCTGGAAGGGATGCCTTCCACTATCCCAGGGTGTTTGAAGCCCTGTCCAGCATAGCCTTGGACATTTCCAGGGATGGTGCAGCCACCACTTCTCTGATTTCTGTGCGGCTCTCAGAGATGGGCATTTTGTCTTGCCTGGTGACAGAGGTCTGGGTGACCTTCAAGTGTGGTACCTACAGAAGCTCCTCATTCACATTTCTCCTTTAGACTGCAGGCACCGGAAGCAGAAGGAGTCTGGGAAGGGCAAAGGCACAGAGCTACAGCTGAGGAGCAGGCTATCCCCATCCCCCCGGAAATCTCAAGGACGCACGGACTTTCGGAATGGCTTCTTCCTGGAGCACTCCAACACCTCTCCCGTCCAAGAAGAGCTGGAGAAACCATCAGGAAAACGCAAATGTAAAACCAAACACCTAGCAGGGATCTGTGACGAGGGGAAGGTATGGTTTGAACCAGTGAGGGGAGCACGTGAGGGGAGAAGGGGACTCCTGGGAGTCATGGCCACATGTGCCAAGGAGTCGTATTCCTTTCTTTCCCAGGGGAAAGGTTGCTGCAACCAGCCCAAAATGTGCTCTCTGAAGAAGCCCCAGGACTTGTGTACACTTTGTAAGTCCCATCGGGCCAGCCTGGGGAGTTCCCCTGAGCTGCCCCCAGCCCAGAACGTTCCTCCCGGAGCTCGGCGGCTGATTGTGAACAAGAACGCGGGGGAGACGCTCCTGCAGCGAGCAGCTCGCCTGGGCTACAAGGTGAGTCCCGTGCCCTCCTGCGTGTGCCCCTGCCGGCCCACCCGGGCTGGTTGTCACAGCCGTGCTCTTGCTGTGCAGGACGTGGTGCTGTACTGCCTGCAGAAGAAGAGCAGTGACGTGAACCACCACGACAACGCGGGGTACACAGCCCTGCACGAGGCCTGCGCACGCGGCTGGATCGACATCCTGCACGTCCTGCTCCAGCACGGCGCCAACGTCAACTGCAGCGCCCAGGATGGCACCAGGTGAGCAGGGCAGCGTGGGGCAGCGTGGGGCAGGGAACAGGGTGGCTTCTTCAGGTTGGTCATCGCTAAATCGATCTTAACCCAAACTAGAGCATTTCCTTAGCAAACTCCTGGTGCCTTTCTGCTTCTGCCCTTGCAGGCCTATCCATGATGCAGTAGCAAATGACAACCTGGAAACCATGTGGCTTCTCCTTTCCTATGGTGCTGATCCCACTCTGGCCACATACTCTGGGCAGACAGCAGTGAAGCTGGCCACCAGTGATGTGATGAAGCGCTTCCTCTGTGGTAGGTGCCAGGCCTGGGGTCACAGTGCTCCAGACCTTCCCCTCTGGCAGCATACAGGGCCAAATCTGGGTGTCAAAGGGCCTGAGCAGAAAATTACTCAGTCTTTAGCTCTGTCCTGTCACACAAGCATGTTTTTGCCACCCAAACTTTAATTATAGAATTGTATGTGTTTCCTGTATAAGATACAAGTCACTTTTCAGTTTTCAGTGTGCAAGGAGACGCCTGTGCTGTGGTCACACAACTCAAGACAGTGCTCTGCTTGGAGATGCTGTTCCACAGTCCCTGGTTCTACTGCTTGACCTAAGGGAACAGATTTTTGTTGCCAAATAATGCTGCCTTCGATGGCAAAAGAGCCTTGCCCAAATGTTGCTGCTGGCAGAAAGGGCAGTTTTGGATCCCTGTGGCCGTTGACTTCCACTTGTGTACATGCAAGATGAGTAGTGTGGCTTCTCCACGACAGCAAGGAAGGGACAGCCAGAGGTGGCTCACAGACAGAGACAAGACAGAAAATCCCCAGTGTTGAAAAACTCTGTTTGTCCACTGCCTGTGTGAGCTCCTCCAGGCTCAACTACTCACACAGGTTTTGGGGATGGTGATTTGGAGCTCAGGACTGCTCTATGAATCTTTCTTTCCAAGCCACTTCACACTGTCGTTTTTTCTTTTCAGCTCCCATTTCCTGGTTGGGGGCCTGGGGTGATGCCCACTCCTGAGCAGGGACACTCTTCCTGCAGCTGGGGTTCAACTTTTGCCGTGATACCCAAGCGGGAAAAGCAGCAGGGGGGAAGCAGCTCCCCCTGGGTCTGTGGATGTGCGCACCAGGATGATGCTTTGAGCCATTAACCCTCTC
Organism: Phainopepla nitens; assembly: GCA_013400175.1. NCBI lineage: Eukaryota > Metazoa > Chordata > Aves > Passeriformes > Bombycillidae > Phainopepla > Phainopepla nitens. Next base: position 49,349 of record VXBQ01009275.1, on the reverse strand, counting down.
AATTTCCCCTCTCTAGATTACCTGTCAGATCTGCAAGGCCGCAGTGACGGAGATCCTCGGACAGCCTGGGATTTCTACAGCAGCTCTGTGCTTGGTGAGTGCAGCGTGGGCCGGGTTGGTGGCAGCAGAGGAGGAGCTGATGCTGTGTAAAACACATCATTCCCACGATTTTGGCCACATCCCTCTCTACTCACGCTTTGGGTTGAGACCTTGCTGTGGTGGTACATGCTGGGAGTTGCTCCTGGGAGGGACTTCTTTGGGAAGCTGAATATGTGCGTCCCTTTGAGTGCAGGACTGGGCTCCAGGTGCTGCTGGTGATTCCTGAGGGTCCTTGGTTGTTAATCCAGTCATTCTTGTAGCAGTTCTTGTTGCTCCCCTGCTAATTCGTCACTAAGGTGAAAGACATACTCATTCCTTCAAGGTGTAAAAGTCTTGAACTTCCAGGTTCCCAGAGCTGCCCATCCCTCTCCCCTGCTTTGGAGGGGAGATATTCATCCAGAGGAGGTCCTCTTCTTACAACACCAGGCATTTTTCCCAGTGAAGGGCTGACTTCTGCCTTTACTGTCACTTCCTCAAAACTGCAGTTTCAATGGAAGATGTTCTGGATCTGGCATGGGCCTGTGGCACACTGGAGTCCCTCCAGCCTCTTCCAAGTTCAGCACTCCCGTGCCCTCCGTAAGGACTTGGAGTATTTACACTGGCAGGCTGAGAGGCTGCTGTTGATTGCAGTTGCTCACCTCCATGTCTTCCATCATCCTTCTAGAAACAAAAACAAATCTGATACTTTCAGGAGGGTGCTCTTGGTAGAGGACTTGTCCTTGGAGGACCCTGATGTCTTTCCATTCCAGAACAGAAGAAATTCTGCACTCCTGAGAGCGCTGTTTGTAGGCTGCTGCATTTCAGCCCTGCCAAGGGAACAGTTCAAACCTCAACCTCCTTCCTCAGAATTTCTCACTCTCAAAATTGTCATAAGCCTTTACAGAGAAAAATAGCTGTTCTTTTATTTCTTTTTAAAGATATTTTTAAAGATACTACCCCTTTTGATTTATCACTGATTCCCTGCTGCCCCATCCATGGGGCATTCCCAATGCTGCCTTTGGGAGGCTGCCTGGCAAGGCAGGAGCTAACTCAGCTGGGAAGTGATCCCTTACCCTGCCAGGTCTGTTTCCAGCAGGCACAGGAAGGGACCTACCTCCCCATCCTCCTGGGATCAGTTTACAGCAGCAGCAGCTGTGCTGCCAGCCCTGCGTCACCTGCACCGTGCCAGGCGCTGCTGCCGGACACTGCCAGAGTCACAGAAAAAGCAGGATGTCCAAATCTGGGACATGGGCTGGTTTCTTTATAACCTGTTTGCTGTGTGTCCTGAAATGTCCCTTTCTGGCTCAGGTACCTCAGCAGTCGTCTTGGGTCACCTGGAACAGGTACAGCCCAGGGAGGGAAGTACCTAATTCTGCTCTGTACCAAGTACCAAGCTGCTCTCAATCATCACAGGCACCAAAAAACTCTTCTCCTCCAGTGGATCAGTCCTTTGAAATCTCCCTTTCTATCAGCTCCACCAACTGAAGCACTGTACGTCCCTCAGGATACAGGAGAAATCCCAGGCCCTGCTTGAGCTGTTCCTGTTCTTTGAGGCAGGAATGCTGTCCACATATTCCTTGAGGTCTGCAACTCTCTAGGGGCAGAAGGATAATGAAGGAAGCCAGGGTGTGGGATCTCTGAGGTGTGGAAAAGTCATCAGTGTCCGGCACTTGGTGCTGCTGGAACTCCAGACACAAAGAGGTTTGTCTCCACCTGGGACAGGCATTGTTGTGGCTGATTGTCTCCCTCGGTGGTACAGAATGTTCCTGTCCTTGTCCCAGCCCCTGTGCGGGCAGATGGACAGGACTGAGCTTTCAGGACAGACAGGGAGCCCTATTTTGCCACAATAAATGCATTCTTTTTTTCTGAGTTGCTCAGGAAATCTGAGGTTTTTCAGTGATGGCATCTGAGCTTCACCAGCAGCAACATTGGATCAATAACCACGTCACTTATTTTTGTCCTATTCTACAGCAAGTTTGGACGATTTCAGCACCCTGTTTCTCAGGGAGTTTTTTCCCATTGGCAGCACTAGGAAATAACTGTTTTTCCCCAGGACCCTGCCTAAGCCAGGATCTCCTGTCATCTGCTGTTGTTCCTCAGCTGGAATCCCGCTTGTGCTGGGTGAGCAGCTGGGTGTGTGAAGCTTCCTCATGCAGCACACCAGAAGATTTTCTTTTTTTCAGCCTTTTCTCTAGTGCGTGGGGTTGAACTTTTGCATGATTGGTTTATTTGCTATGGGGCACATTGGGTCTCACTGCTCTCTGTAGAATCTAAATTCTCTAATCTGGAAGTTTTTGGAGTTCTCATGTATTATCTCAGTGGGACAATAGCACTCTGCAAACTTAAGACTATTCACACCTCTTCACAATAAAATCCAGACAGCAAGCTTCTCTTCACCAGCTTTTCAGATTGGTAAATAGGAAAATTACCTGGGTTTACATGGTTCTGGATCCAGCCTGCTGTTCTCCATCCCTTCTGGACACAGATCCTGCTGGAGCTCAGATGCCTCCTGGAACACCCAGGCAAATTCTCTAACTCATAGTATTATGCACTGGTTTGAGTTGGAAGGGACCTTAAAGAACATCTTATTCCACTCTTCTGGCATGGGCAGGGACACCTTCCACTATCTCAGGTTGCTCCAAGCCCCGTCCAACCTGGCCCTGAACACTTCCAAGGATGGGACAGCCACAGCTGCCCTGAGCCCTGTGCCAGGGCCTCACCATTCACAGGGAAGAACTTCTGTATATCCACCTTAAATTTCCCCTCGTGTTTGTTGCTGGCTTTGGATTAGTCTCTGGTGGCACAGCTTTGCTGTCCTCACTGGGACAAGTGCTGGCTCCCCTGGATCACATGCTGGAGGTTCTGAGGGTGGGATCTGGGTAGAGAAGCTCTTGAGGAGCAGAGTGCTCACTGCCTTCCTTGGTAGGGCCTGTGCAGGCAAAGCCTCTCTACATCCACCTCCTGCCTCGCTCTTCCAGGCTCTTGCAGGCTGAGGAGGTCTGTGCTGGCATGGGAGAGGGGCCAAGGTCATTTTGGAGAGAGTCTGGGGTCTACCAGCAGGGTGGCTCATGGTGCAGGCTGTCCCACCTGTGGGACCAGAGCACACCTGAGCTTCCTGCCGTGACTCGGGATGTTCTCCCCACCTCACCTGAGCAGTGAGCAATCTCTCTATGCAAAGCAGCCGGTGCTGGCTCCATATTCCTCTGGGATGAGGGGCGGGGTGCTCTTCTCACATGGCTGTGGGAGTGTTGTGGGAAGGTGCCTGTGGGGTTGTGGCAGTGACCAGGGAGTGCCAGAGTGGGCTGGTGTGTGACTGAGCAGTGTCAACCTCTGTCCTTTTGCAGAGGGGAAGGACAGCATCGGCTGCGACCTGCTGCTCAACCCTCCAGGGAGCTCAGACCAGGAAGAAGAGGAGCAGGAAGCAGATAACTTCATGTTTGAGTTCTCAGACAAGCCACTGCTTCCCAGCTACAACCTCCAAGTGTCCGTCTCCCGGGGGTGAGTGCCTTTCCTGGGAGCACAGAGCAGGACCGTGGGTGGCTGCAGCCCTGGCACAGGCAGCAGCACATTGGTTATTCCAGTGGGGTTAAGAGCTGCTCGTGCACCTCAGGCAGTATTTTCATAGAATCATCAGACCCCAGAGTGGTTTGGTTGGGGAAGGGCCCTACACTCATCCTCTTCCACCCCTCTGCCATGGGCAGACACCTTCCACTAGACCACGGTGCTCCAAGCCTCATCCAAGCTGGCCTTGGACACTTCCAGGGCTGGGGCAGCCACAGCTGCTCTGGGCAACAGTGGCTGTGGCACTGGGGAAGTTGGGGAAGTAGTGCCTTGCTTGGCACAGTCTGGAATGTTCTCAGGGAGGAGGGAAGGCATATCAGGGCTCCCCCAACCCTCCACGGCCAGGTACATCCTGCTGCCTTGAGTGTCCCTGTGCTGTGCCTGTCAGGAAGCTCCCCTCTCTCATCCCTGTGATCCTGCTTCTAGCCCCATGTTCCTTCAGCAGCAGCTCACAGTGATAGCTCTGAGATTGTTTCCTTTCCATCATGGCTAAATCAGTCCCAGCACTCTCACCTGCACCCCCCCGACACAGTGGTTATTGCTGGGGAAGAAGGGTGACTTAGAGCAGGCAGCAACCAAAGCACCGTTCTGTGCAGCAAATTTCTGTGCCTGCCAGTGTTTGTCCATTCAGAGGGACACATGCAGCATGCCCTCCAGCAATAAACCATACCAGAAACTCCATTTCCTGATCATGTGGCTTATGCCTGGCAGGGAAGCTGCCAGGACCTTGTTGAAGGCAGGACTTTCACGCTGCTGTCCCTGCCTGACTGTGAGTGTTTTTAAAACCTGTGAGGCCGTGATCAAACCCCAGTCCGTGGGCTCCTTAAGGGAAGCAGCACATGGAGAACAGTGCCAGGGCCAGAGGGGAGGGCCAGCGTGCCAGGAGGCAGGGGGACGGGCACCGTGCCTACAGCCCCCTCCACCCCTATAACCCACCGTGCTCTTGCCATCCTCGCAGGCCCTGCAACTGGTTCCTGTTCTCTGATGTGCTCAAGCGGCTGAAGCTGTCCTCCCGCATATTCCAGGCCCGCTTCCCGCATTTCGAGGTGGCTACGCTACCCCGGGCAGAGTTCCAGCGCCAGGTGTCCCTCAGCCAGGTGCTGGCGCAGGAGGAGGTGCCGGCAAGCCCCGAGCTGGCGCCGGGCACGGCAGAGACTGTGGAGCTGGTGCACTACGAGCCCGAGCTGCTGCAGCTGCTGGGCTCGGCGGTGGAGTACCAGGCCTGGAGCAGCTGACGGGGACAGGCCACTCCCGGCATCACGAGGCAATAATAAGGACCAAGGGGAAGCATCTCTCTTAGCGCCAGCAGCAGGGACCCGTGTCTTTGAGCAGCCGCTCCTCCTCTCCTCAGGGTCTCCGCCAGCTGGGGAGGGAGGACCCTCGCCTCCAAGGACTTCCCGAGGTCCCCCGGCTACGAGCAGTGGCGGTCGCTGCTGCCGCCGCCGCCTCATCCAGCTCCGGTGGGTGATGGAGCCCCCTCCACGGAGCTCAACAGGGCAGCGAGAGGTGGGAGCCGCCGCCCCTCCCCACCGGACCCTACGGAACTGCGCCTCTCCGTTCGCCCTCCCCCTCCCGATGTCTTCCATAGTATTTATTTAATTAGTATTTAATTTGTAATGTTTTCTTTGTTTTTGCTGAGTCTGTATCACTGTGATGGTGAGCTGTGGGATGAGGCCGTCCCCCGCCCCTCTCGAGCGTGCCCTGAGGCCAGCCAGGCCCAGGGGTTCCCATCCCTCCCTGGCAACGAGCCAGGGGACAGCCCCTTCCCTTGGCTTTGGAGCTGGTTCCTGCTGCCAGCGCTCATCCCCAGCCGGGAGCCAGCCCCACTGCTCCATCCTCTCCCGCGCTCCTTCCTCCTCCTCCTTCATGCTGCTGCTCCCTGTGCCCGGCGGTGCCGCCCGGGCAGGCGCAGCCCGCGGCCCCCAGCGCGTCCCCCGCTTCGGCAGCCCGTGCCCGCCCCAGGCTCTGTCCCCACGGCAGGAGCCGCCTCCTTGCCCCGCTCCCCGCGCCCCGCCGGTGTCCCAGGAGCAGCTCTCTGTGCGGGGGCGGGGGCAGGCAGGCTGCTCTGCCTCGGGGCCGGTACAGTTTTATTGTACAGGTGCTAACAGGACTGAGGCCGGGACAGTCGGGGCATTTTGGGCTCTCCCCGCTCCGCAGCGGGAGCCTTGGGTGAGTTTTTTTGTTGGTTCGTTTTTTCTTTGTGTTGTGTTTCTCCCCAGCCAGGGCAGGCGTTTCCCCCCTTGGAGCCCCGCTGCCAGCCTTCCCCCGGGGGCCCGGCAGCACCTTCTTTAAGCCAAGGGTTTTTTGCCTTTGGGTGTGTATTCTGGTTGCTCTTTCTGATTTCTGTTTTATTATATGCAGCAACAGGCTGTGGTGTCAAAAACACTGATGTACAGAAAAAACCTGCATCAGGCTCCCTGGCTCCTGCCTTTTTCTTTCATGTCCAGGCAGATTTCTGTGCATGTCAGCCTGAGCCTGTGGCTCGGGGAAGGGAGAGGGGGAGTGGGACCTGCAGGGCCCATGTGTCTGCGTAGCTGGAAACACAGGGAGACTTCACTGCTCCTCTCAGCTTCCTGCCTGATCCTGGTGCTAGGAGCTCTGCAGCCAAGCCCAGCCATCCCCAAACACAGATGTCGGGGTAGCCCTGTGGAGTCCCAGCACCCCCCAGCCCGTCTGTGGGGCAGCTGGTCCCTGGCTGGCTTTACTCACCCCTGTGGGAGCACAGGGAGCTCAGGGCAGTGCTGTAGTTTTGTTATTTGTTTCCTTAGCAGCAGGAATACCCTGATGGCAGGACTAGGAGAAAAGCTTTGCCCACACACCACCAAGAGGAACTCCCCAAAGTGATACAGGGGCAGTCAAGGCAGGTCTTAAAAAGAGAAAGGAGAGGTGTTCCTACCCCCACACTGGGGAGGTTCCTCGTGAGCCTAAGGAGGTGCAGCCAACCTTAGGTAAAACTCACCAAATTTATGATCTGAAGATTAGAAGCTATCTATTCTAATCTATCTGATTAGAAGCAGATGGGTGGGAGGGAGCTGACAGGGTTCAGCTGGGGGCTGGCCACCAGCACCAGCCCAGGGATCTGAACCAGAGGAGCTGGAGCACCTGAAGCCTGGCAGAGGCCAAGGGCACGGGCTCTGCTTGGCTGGAGGAGCACAGGGGCTCTCCTTCTCTGCACGGGCCTTACCTGCAGCCAACTTTCTCCTGATGGACCAGGCACAGGTAGGCACAATTACAGAAATGAAATATTTTATTAAAACTGATTCATCTCAATGAGCCATGGCCAAGAGTAGGGTGGCAGTGCTGTCCATCCCCACTTCTCTGGTGTGCCACGCTCAGGACATTGTGGCTGCCTGGAACAGCGGCTGTCCCTGGGATCCTGCAGGGTGCTGGCAGCATGAGGCTGTCCAGCTGTGCTGGAGTGCCAGAATGCCCTGCAGAACAGGGACGGCGGCTGCTGGTGAGCCAGGACATCAGTGCCCGTGGAGCGGGCAGAGCTGTGGGCCTTGGTCTGTGCCCCCTTGTCAGTGATTTGAGAAAAAGCTGAATTCTCCTCTTGTGTTGGAGTCTCAGTCTCTGTCTCTTGGTCCACGGGGAGGGGAGCAGCTGAATTTTTCTCCTCTTTTGCCACAGTATCTGTCTGTGTCTCCTGCTCAGCGTATTGAACAGCTGAATCCGCCTCTTGGGCCCAGGTCTCAGTCTGGGTTTCCTGGTCCACGCGGTGAGAGGCCTCTGTCTGTGGGTCAGGACACGGTTTCCTCGTGGAGGCCTGGAAGGAGAGTTGGGGATTTGTAGAGGTCACTGGGCTTCCCCTAGCAGCAGCCACTGGGACAGGGCTGCAGGGGCTGCTGGGCCTGCAGCCCTGCATGCTTGGTGCTCACCGGTTCCGGCCCCAGCGGGCCGCTGCAGGCCCGGCGGCTCCTCAGGGGCCGGTGCTTGGCCAGGGTGGCCGGCTGCCAGGAGCCACCGGGGCGGGACCTGCGCCCCTGCGGGCCTTGTTCCCGGCCCTCCGGGCTGGGGCGACTCTCGGTGTCCCTCGAGCTCAGGGAGCTGCGGGGCGATGTCAGCCGGGGCACGGACTGGCCCTGGGTGCTGCGGGGCGATGGCAGGCGAGGCACGGACCGGCCCTGGGTGCTGCGGGGCGATGGCAGGCGAGGCACGGACCGGCCCTGGGTGCTGCGGGGCGATGGCAGGCGAGGCACGGACCGGCCCTGGGTGCTGCGGGGCGATGGCAGGCGAGGCACGGACCGGCCCTGGGTGCTGCGGGGCGATGGCAGGCGAGGCACGGACCGGCCCTGGGTGCTGCGGGGCGATGGCAGGCGAGGCACGGACCGGCCCTGGGTGCTGCGGGGCGATGGCAGGCGAGGCACGGACCGGCCCTGGGTGCTGCGGGGCGATGGCAGGCGAGGCACGGACCGGCCCTGGGTGCTGCGGGGCGATGGCAGGCGAGGCACGGACCGGCCCTGGGTGCTGCGGGGCGATGGCAGGCGAGGCACGGACCGGCCCTGGGTGCTGCAGGGCGATGTCAGGCGAGGCACGGACCGGCCCTGGGTGCTGCGGGGCGATGTCAGCTGGTGCAGGGTCCGGCTCTGGGTGCCCTGGGTGTTGCGGGACAATGTCAGCCGAGACAGGGTCCGGCTCTGGGTGCCCTGGGAGCTACGGGGCGATGTCAGCCGGGGCACGGACCGACCCTGGGTGTTGCGGGACAATGTCAGCCGAGACAGGGACCGGCTCTGAGTGCCCTGGATGCTGCGGGGCGATGTCAGCCAGTGCAGGGACCGGCCTTGGATGCCCTGAGGCTGCCGCAGCTGTGGGCGGGAGGAGGAAGAGGCGTGGGATGGAGGCAGCTGCCTGGGCAGGGTGCTGGTACGTCTGGTGCCATCCTCCTGTTGGTCTCTCCCTCCATCTCTCAGCTGGTGCCTCTCCTTGGGGCTCTGGGGACTAGGGTTCTGCTCCTCCATGGTTCCTTTTCCACAGGTGTCCTGGGAAGCTACTGCTTCCTGAGCAAGGTGTTCTGCTTCAGTTGGTACCCCAGGGGTCTCCTTAAACACCCCATGGCCAGGATGCGGCCCCCTGCTGTGTCACAATGGCCCAAGAACACCAGCAGTGCCTGCATCACCCAGTGCAGTTGTCAGGTGGGTTGGGTTTGTGTGGCCTGGTTTCGGCAGCAACATGGCTACAGGGGTGGCTTCTGTGAGAAACTGCCTGACCTTTCCCCACCTCTGGCAGAGCCAACACCACCAGGTCCTGGATGTACCCACTGCTGGCGAGGCTGAGCCCAGCAGAGATGGTGGTGATACCTCAGGGGTAAAAGATTTAACTGCAGCCTATGGGAAGGACTCACACTGGAGAAGTTCATGGAGCTCTGGCTCCCGGGGGAGGGACTTCACACTGGAGCAGGGGAAGAACTACAACCCTGAGCAGGGATAGGAACAACATGTGATGAACTGACCCTGGCCTTCATTCCCCATCTCCTTGTGATGATGGGAGGGAGGATGGAGAGCCACGGAAGGAAAGGCACGGAGAAGAAGTGTTTTTGTTTTACTTCTCATCATCCTGCTCTGATTTTGATTGGTAATTGATTTCCCCAAGTTGAGTCTGTTTCAACAGGCTGGAGAACAGGCAGAGAACCTGCAGGCCTGCTTGTTCCCCAGTGGGAAATCCTGCAAGGAAAGAGGGAGTTCTGCAGGCTGGCACCAGGGAAAACTGACCCCAGTGGGGCAGCATGTGCCCTTTTCCTCACTAGCCAGGCAGTGGTGCAGGAAGGAGCAGGGGACTAGAACAATCTGACTTTATTGGTGAAAACACTGGGCTTGGGTGAGTGGAATATTCCCAAGTGCTCCCAGGAAGCTGCCCAAGGTGCAGGGGTGCACACAGCCAGCAACCCACTCCCTCCGGGTGCTCCTGCTGCAGAGTTCAGTCTTCGTGGATGTTGAAGAGCTTTGCTACTTCGTTGAGGTCCTCATGCTCCTCCCCGTCTTTGATGATCTGGAGGAAGGAGAACACATTAAATCCTGCACATCCTGTAAAGAGCCAGTGCTGCAGGACTGTCACTACCAGGAACTCCTTGGATCCTCTCTGAAGCACTCGACTGAGACAGCCACAACACGACAGCACTTTTTACACCCAAATTCACATGGGAGTCTTAAATGTACCATCACCTGCCTACAGGAACAGCAGGAAAAACAACCTCCTGTCCCTGTGGGATTTGTTTCTGGGTTTCCCTTTACAGCCAGGGAGAACAAGTGTTTTAAAAAGTGATTCAGCTCTGCAAAGGTGAGCCTGCCACTGACTTGGAGCCAGGATACCTGGTTTGAACCCACAACTTTTAGACGAGATGAAGAGACCACGGATTTAGAGTAAGGACTGCTAAGAGAGGGAGAGAGCTAGGGAAGGAAGGATGGGAGGGAGGAAAGCAGGAAGGAAGGAAGGCAGAATCTCCCTTCTACAGGAATGGAAGGCAACATGTTTCAACTGCATCTTCAGATTAGATATCAACAAAGACTTCCACCATGAATAGTTTGTCTTGGGACAGATCACCTGAGGGTAGTGTGGGATCACTCCCTCAGTTTAAACAACCAAAATTATTCAAAGGTGTTAAAACCTGGCCTGGGTCTGGCTTAGCTGAGCTGGGAGGTCTGGGACAGGCCACAGGGGTGGGGACACACCAAGCCCCTGCTCAGGGCTGCTTCAGCCCTGCCATGGTGGCTGGTTCTGGGATGGTGACATTTGAGACTGTTTCAGATGCTTGGACATGGGACAAAGCAGCACAAAGATGGGACATTTCACTCCTGCACTGTCACTGTGACTCCAGCCTGTACTTACTACAGACCTGGAATTTCAGCCATGCCAAGGCAAGGCTTGGAGCACACACCTGATTCGAGTTATTTCTGTAAAAAATTTGCAAATGTACAAAAAAGCACAGGGACAGGTCCCCTAATTCACCTGGAACAGTGCTCCCATTGGACACTGCCCAGCTCTGCACCAGACAGAGCATCTGCCTTTATTTATTCTCACTTTGAATTGACAGATAGTTTTTTCCACAAGAAAAGCCCCACTGTAGCAAACCCCCCTGTCTGTCATCCTCGCCCTGCACTGACCTTCCGAGCAATGGGCATCCTGTTGAAGATGTTCCACAACACGATTCCCACCACGACTTTATCCCTGAGGTAGAAAATGACACCTTTGCCATAGTCATCTCCTTGCTTTGGGACTTGAGGTGTTGGTGAAGAGCTTTGAGAGATCTGAACTTCTGAGGCTTCTGCTTCTGTTTCGCTCTCAGATCGAATTCCAGTCCCTAAGGCAGAAATAGGAGGAGTCACACACCCGGTGCAGGACATGTGATGATGGGAGCAGACTCAAGAGCATGTTCTGCAGGAGCCTGAGGTGCTTCCCTTTGAGCTGTGTTCCCCAAAAGTTAAGTTTCATTAACACAAGGATGAAACAATCCCAGCATGGAACACAACACTGACAATCCCCAACTTCCACCCCAAATGCAAAGGACAGCACAGTCTGCTTCCTCCAGGCAGTGGATACAAAATAAACATGCTTGGATCCATTCACTGTTATCCCAAACTGATCATTTTATTGCCAGGGAGGACATCAAACTTCCCTAGGAAAGTCTGCATGACAGTAGAGGTGTTCCCTGATATATTCTTGGAGGAATATTGTGGTTTAATCACATTTTAATACAAAAGCCAGCCTTTAAAGCTTGGTCCAGAAATGAGACAGCAGATTGCTGTTTCCTCGTGCTCTCAGAGGTCAGGGTGACTCTGTGGTCCCCACAGCAGCACATGCAGGAGCTCCCCACTCCCTACCTGACTGTTCTGTCGCACTTTTTGGTGTGTCCTTCGCTGTCGCCTTGGCAAAGACTCCTACTGTGGGCAAACTGCTGTCCACGAGGCCAATGGCTTCGTAGCCCACGTTGGGACCCAGATCACTCCTAGGAATGAAGTGGGAATAAAGTTATTTGTAGCAGTAGTGAGACAAATCCAAGGCAGTCCCATCCATTCATGCTCCACTCCTCACTCCAGCGTGGCGTGGGCGATGCTGGACACTGACACACTGACTGAGACACAGAATCTCCTCTGCACACAGGTGGAACAAGGAGTCAAGACATGACAAGCCCATGGCCATGAGCTTCAGGAAAACCAGCTCACTGACCAAAACTTTGAAATCCTTCAGGCCTGCTCCCTGGGAGGCAGCTGGAGGCTTCCCAGCTTCTGGCAGTGATGTTACCCACACCAGGCTTGGCAGCATGGACAATCATTCAGTGAATATTTTTGAGAGTATTTAAAAAAGACTAAAGAGAAGAAAACCTTGCCCTAACACCTTCTTGAACTGGCACCTGGATCTGAACTGGGGTGCTGATAGGAGACAAAGCAGCTGTGGTTTGGCAGCAGTAAGTACCAGGTGTCCAAAGTGTTTCCCAGGATTGTGAGGGAACAGGTGCATCACAAACCATGAATCTATGTACAACACAACCTCCCTGGCCAGAATCCTCCAGCACAGACTGGGGTTACTGCAAAGAACACCAGTAATATGGCAGCTGTGATCAGCTGGAGCTCAGGAGGGATCATGGAATGATTTGGGTTGGAAGGGACCTCAAAACCCATTTCATTCCACTCTTCTACCATGGGCAGGGACACCTTCCTCTATCCCAGATTGGTCCAAGCCTCATCCAGCCTGGCATTGTACACTTCCAGGGATTGAGGGGCAGCCACAGCTTCTCTGGGCACCCTGTGCCAGGGCCTCATCACCCTGGAGGGAAGGATTTCTTCCATATATTGAACCTACAGTTCCCTTTTGTCAGTTTGGAGCCACTCTCCCTTGTTCTGTCACTCAGTCCCTCTCCAGCTGCCTTGCAGCCCCTTCAGACACTGGAAGATGCTGTGACATCTCCACACAACCTTCTCTCCAAGAGGATCAGGATCCTTAGCACGCTGACAAAGTGCATGAGGAATTCCTGTCATTTCCCAGCTTTTCAGCACGGTGGAAGGAAGTGTCACTGTGAGGGCTGGCACAGTGTGATACCTGCCACCAAACATGGGGCTGCAACTCACAGCCCTCCTTCACCTGCATCTGGTCATGGCTGAGAGCATCTCAGGGGAAAGCACCCCTGGGAAACAGCTGTCTCTGTGTCCTTAGCTGCACTTGATGACCTCTGAAGTTTTTCCCAACCTGAAGGATTCTGCAGCTCTGTGTTTCTTGTTTAAAAATGAAGTGAGAAATGCTCTGGCCCCAAGTCCAGGCAGGACAGACCAAGAGTTCAGGTTAAGTGACATCAGGAGGTCATAAATAACTATTTCTGAGGGAATTTCCCTGAGAAAACTAAAACTCTTTTACCCATATTCGAAATTCTGTCAACAAACAGGATTTAGGATTTTTAAATTGGGATGAGCTAACAGCCTTTTGGATTTTATTTTCTTGTGGGCCTTTTTTTTTTTTGTTTCATTTTTCTATTTTCATTTATTTTGTTTTAAAAAGAACTTCAGGAAAATATAGCAAAATTGCCCATTTTCCTGATACCTCTTTCTGGAAAACAGCTTTTCAGGTACACCTGGATGCAGCAATGCTTTGCCTCTAAAACATCAGTTCAGCAAAGTGCAACGCTCAGACCCACAAACTGGGCTGGGGAACTTCAGATAATTGTGACAGAAAAGCTACTGCTAAATTCAACCTGTAAATCAGTCTGCTCTGAAGAAAGGGCTGTTCTGTATTGCTCCTTGCTCTATGGAATGGGACTTGTTCAGGGAGAAACTCAGATCTGCAGGAAGGAAAAACTCTTGAGGGAAGTGAGGGCAGAGCAACAAATGCTCAAACACCCTGAGCTGTAGGAACATAAAGCTGTACAAGGTGTTTGCTGAGGTGGTTTTACTCCTCTTGGGAAACAGACACTTCCCAAGGTGTCCAAGTTCCTGCAATGTGGCCAAACAAAGAACCCCCAAAGAGGAAAGGACCGTTACCAGAACATGGACTGGTGCCAGTAGGGCTTTGCAGCTCCTGTCATGTTTTCTCCAGCCAGTCTCCCGCTCACCACGGCGTGATCGTGGTGCTCCACACGCCGGCGGCCCAGTTTGATGTCATAAAAGCAGGCAGCATCCCCTGCCTTGGAGAGAACCAGCCCGTGAGCACGACAGGGAAAGCTTCCACCAGTGCCCGAACGACAAACATCGGGAGGAGAACAAGTGGAAAAAGGAACTTAGTTTTTCTGACAAACCCCAAACGCCACCACTACCTCATCCCACTCCCTGCACTACACAACTCCCAGTTTCTCAGCATTTTTCCCTGTTCTTTGGAAAAATAAACCAGCATGAGGTACGTTTTCCAGAGGAATCTGAGTCTCAACGCCCACTAAGAGACTCTTATGCAAGCGAGTGATCCAGACTATCTTTAGGTTACCCCAACTCCTCTTACACAGCATAAATATTCCAAACTTGCCGTGGTTACCACGGCAACGAGGTGGCTGCAGCGTCTGACCAGGCTCTGGGCCTGCGCTACAACTGCTCTCCTGACGGGCTCCTGGTCAGCTGCTCCTGTCCCTCCGTGTGTCCCACTGCAGCAGCAGCACTGGCAGCCTGGGCCCACACTCACCACCCAGATGTTGTGAGAGGCTCTGCCCACACTCACCACCCAGATGTTGTTGGAGGCTGAGCCCACACTCACCACCCAGATGTTGGAGGCTCTGCCCACACTCACCGCCCAGATGTGGGAGGCTGAGCCCACACTCACCACCCAGATGTTGGAGGCTCTGCCCACACTCACCACCCAGATGTGGCAGGCTGAGCCCACACTCACCACCCAGATGTTGTGAGAGGCTGAGCCCACACTCACCACCCAGATGTTGTGAGAGGCTGTGCCCACACTCACCACCCAGATGTGGGAGGCTGGGCCCACACTCACCACCCAGATGTGGCAGGCTGAGCCCACACTCACCACCCAGATGTTGGAGCGTGCCTGCAGCTCTGCGTTCACCCGGAACCCCCCGAAGTCCGAGTCTACCTCCAGCCCCGCTGACTTGGCCAGTTCCACGTTGGGCTCCAGCCCCACTGCAGCCACAATGTGATCCGTCTCCACCTGTTAGGGAATGCATAATTAGGACGTTAATTCCCTGCTCACCCCTGGAAACGTGACCCTCTCCCTGCTTTCCCCTTTACCTTCCGGCCGTCCTTCAGTTTAATCAGCAGCCGGCTGCCACAGACAGAGACGGATTTGACCACGGCATTGGGCAGGACATTGACCCCCTCTGGAAATGAGCACAGGACACCTCACTGTCTGCTCAGGGCCGGGCAGATTCCACCTGCAGCAGGTGGTTGGTGCAGACAGATGCCGGGTAAGGAACCAAGACAGAGCCCACCTGAGCTTTGCTGCATGTGATAGTGCAGCTCTGGGGGAAGCACGAGGAGAAACCCAGCTAAAAAGTCTGAAAGCTGCTTAAATGACAATCCAAAGTACCTCTCATGTGATGACAAGGCCACATCCAAAAGAATTCCCTAAAACAGGTGTTCAGGAACTAAGGACACTCAATTACCTGTTGCTGTGCCATAGCCAGACCCAGAGGTCCAACAGAGCAGCTTCCAAAAAAGAAAGTAACTCACACCTGTGGGTTATCAGGCCCTGCAGTCCACACCCCAATGACATTCCTCCTCCCTCTCTCCCTCTCCATTTCCTAATGCACAGGATTATTTTGCACTTAATGCAGCAAATGGAAAAAGGTGTCTTGGATCTTACTGACTTTATCAGCTAAACACTACAGCACCTGACCTGGCCTGACCCAGGTGTGTGCATGGGGACAGAGATCATTCCAGGAAAACAGCCACAGGGAAGGAAAGCCTCACTGGCATCAGCAAGCCTGTTTGCTCAGCCTTCCCAGAGGAACTGCCAAGAAGCCCAGGATTCATGGCAGCTCTGTGCTGCCCCAACTGCCTGAACTTCCCCTGTGCTGCACCTGGGCCACTTTGCAGGGCCAGAAGGGAGCTGGATGTCCCCAGGAGCAGCTGCCCAGCAGCCCCCAGCCCAAACCCCTCAGCAGCTTCACCTCTTCTGACTTTCTCTGTGGTCCAGTTGCTCAGGTATTCAGGCAGGACTTTGCCCATGTTGCCATTCTCTGGAAACAGCTGGATCACCTCCAGGCCTCGGGTTCGTGCTGGAAGGGAAGCATGGAGCAGCAGGATAAAGAGCAGAAGCAGATGTTAGGACACACACACTTTACACAAGGAGCTTGACAGAAGTTTCCAAATCTGGGTGTTCTGACTCCCAAAGAGTCACTAAGTGACTGACTACTGTTTCAAATACACCTACAAAGTCTAGATAACAGACTTTAAGGGAAAATGCTTAGTATTTTGGCAAAAACTTAAAAAATTACCCTGATAGAATCAAGCTGCTCACCACCTCTTTGAAATCACAGAATTACAGAATGCTTTGGGTTGGAAGGGACCTTAAAGTCCCAGTTCCAACCCCAAAATCATAGTTTGAGGGTGGCATTGAGCACAGAGAACAAATGTGACTTTTCAGAGGGTGAAATGACTTTGCAGCTTGCACTGGCCCAAAGATCTCCCACCTCTGTGGTCAGGGGCTGCTAATGAGGGAGAGACTGGTAAAACTTTGGCCACACAGGCAACAAAAGACCCGTGCCGTTTCCTTTGGGCAAACACAGAGTCTGTGCAAAAACTGAGCAGCTGGGGACTGAAAAGAAGTTTCTTATGTGAGGCTGCTGCCACTCAGTGCCTGTCACAGTTAGGGACACACGCTCACCTCTCCTTCCCAGAGCACAGGCCAGCTCGCTGCCAAGGAAACCACCACCGATAATTGTGATGGATTTCACTTCCCTGGAAATCTTCTCCAGCCTTTGGAAGTCCTCGATCTGAAAGAACATTTGCCCCCATTTGCAATCCTCTCTAACAGGAACGGCAGCAGAAAGCATTTTGGTCATATTCAGTGGTTTTTATTCACTTTGGAAGGTGCAGCAAAGTCACACAGGAGGGAAAATTTTAAAAAATACCTAAACCCCATAATCCCACACACTGTTACAGCTCTCAGACTGAGGCAAGCAGGTGAGTGGTTGAGTAGACTCTACCCTGGTTTCCTGCCTGAGAAAAAGAATAAACAGGCAATGGATTCCTGGGCACCACCTAAGGGAAGGAAGCAGTGGCAAGGCAGGACCATCCCAACCCAAGGCAGAAGAGTTTAAAAACTGAAAACAGTGCTAAGTGGCTCTGATTTATTCAGCCTCACTGGGGCTGGCAGCACCTGGAAGTTACCTTTCGGAACAGGGTCAGCCTTTTCTGCACATCCTTTCCTGCTCTTTCGATGGCAGGCAGGTTCCTTGGGGATCCCCCTGGGTGCAATGAGGAGAGAAGGGAGACTGATGACACCACAGCCATGGCACTGGATATCCAGACAGTGCAAAGCTGTCTTGGATCTCAGCTGTGCTTCCCAAACTGTTCCAGTATGGGAATATCCCAGTGTCGCTGTTGCTGCCTGAATGTCCCAGAAAATCTGATGGTGCAAGGCAGGTGAAAAACCCAGCATGGCTGTCTGCACAACTGTCCTTCATGTGACTGCTCCACATCATGTCTGACACTGCAGAGACTTCTTCTCAAATAGAACCAAAGAATCATGGAATGGTTTGGGTTGGAAGCAACCTTAAAGCTGATCCAGTTCCACTCCCTGCCATGGCAGGGACACCTTTCACTATCT
The DNA here is from genome assembly GCA_013400175.1 of Phainopepla nitens. NCBI lineage: Eukaryota > Metazoa > Chordata > Aves > Passeriformes > Bombycillidae > Phainopepla > Phainopepla nitens. The sequence continues at coordinate 32,015 of VXBQ01009275.1, read as the reverse complement.
CAGGGTGCTCCAAGCCCTGTCCAAGCTGGCCTTGGACACTTCCAGGGATGGGGCAGCCACAGCTTCTCTGGGCACCCTGTGCCCAGGAAGGATTCCTCCCCAGTATCCCACTTAAGCCTGCCCTTTGGCATTCTCCATTGTCCTGTCACTCCAGACCCTTGTCCAAAGTCCCTCTACAGATCTCTTGGAGCCCCTTTAGGCACTAGAAGGCTCAAAGATCTCCCCAAAGCCTTCTCTTTTCCAGGCTGGACTCCCCCAGCTCTCCCAGCTTGGCTCCACAGAGGAGGTACTCTAGAGAATTTATCTCTAGTTAAATGTCACTGAAATAAAAAGCCTGGCAGAAGACCAGGAACAAGAGAAAAAACACAGCACTTACCAGTGGCAATGAGACATTTGTCATAGGATATCTGGGTCCCGTCATTGAGCTTCACCGTGTTCCCTCTGACATCCATGTGCACAACCTGCAAGATGAACTCAGCTGAGCTCAAGCTCCTCACTTCATGGACTGCTGAGCAGAGTTGCAAACTTGGAATTAACATTCTCCCACCTTTAGGTTTAGGGTGGGGGCAGGAGTGGGGAGGTGAGAGGACTGGAAGTGGGAATTGAGGCAACTTCTTTGGGAGTCACCATAACTCAGGTTGATCTTCCCAGGGTCTGAGTGTGAAATGGGCTCAGACACAGCACAGCTCAACAGGAAGAGGAATCACTGACATTTATCACAGCAACATAGAAACAACTGAGGATATAAATATTTTAGAAGGTTCACCATAAATTTCTCCACCTTCCTGCTGCTTTGGCACAGTGCTCCTGCTCACCTCCTCACCCACCACCTCAATCTCTGTGCTCTCCTCACCTCACCCTCCAGCCTGCATAGCCCAGTTCCCACTTGTCACACCCCATCTCTAAGGTCTACATATTTTTGTCCCATGCCCAGACTGCAAACTTATCCTTCTCTCTTCCTCATCATCTTCCCTCAGCTCACTGCTATTCTTCTTGGCTTGTCCCGCTTTCAAACTTCAGATTAGCATAATCTCTGCTCCATCATATTTTCCCCAAACTTATCCAAATTCCCCTTCCCAGTCAACTTCCCCTCCAACTCCAATGGTTCAGTACCAGCTTAGAGTGCAGGCTGTGCTCAGGGAGAGCTGTAGAAACAACAGTCAGTGCTGTACCCACCTTCTTGCCAGGAAGAACTGCCACCCCACCGTTTTCCACAGAAGGCAGGTCCTGGACAGGCACGTAGAAAGATGGCGGCTGGAAATAGATACTGAGAAAAGCTCCATTATCAAACAGGTTCCCCTTGCCCTGGGATACCAGAAATCCAGCTGTTCAGCAACTCCAACGAGACAAACACAGCTCTGTGCATACATAACAAGCTCCACAATTATTTATCTATTTTTAAGAATTAAGGTCTTCACACTGTTGAAGTTCAAGGGTTTGGATCATGGAATCACAGAATTGGTCAGGTTGGAAAAGATCATAAAGTCCAACCACCAAGTAAGGCTTAATCACAGAAGTCACAAAGATCAAGTGTGATCCTGTGTCCCTGGACCTCTGCTCTAACCTGTGGAGCTTCAACTGTATTAACTTATTTCCCAGGACTCCTGCCCGTAGGGGGACATGTCTAATGGGAATCACAACTAAGTTCAAGAGGTATCAAATATTGAGTGAGCTCTGGTGGGAAGCAGAATTCCTCAACCCCTGCCAGCACCAACACACCCTTCCCTGCCCCTCAGTGTTCCACTGGCTGGTGATCCTCTCCCAAGAGCAGTTTGGTCACTGTTGCCCTGTCACCTGCAGTGCCACGTACCTCCTCTCCTTGCCGTTCCACTGCTTGAACCGCAACGTCTCTGTCACATTGGGATCATCGGAAAACCACAGTTCTTTGGAAAGGGGTGGACGCATGTAGGGCAGGGCAGGATCTTCAGACACAATCAGCACCTTCAATTGCCCAGGAAACACATCAGGTGGAGCGAGAGCAGGCAAACAGGGGCACACACAGAGGCTCGGGAGCAGGCCAGCTCTTACCCGCGCTCCGGGGTCGCGGGCCCGGATGGATCTGGCAGCAGCAAAAGCAGCAGTTCCTCCCCCAATGAGCAGGAAAGGGACGTGGGATGGGACCTTGGGAGGAGTGCACGGAGCTGCAGGTGACAGATGGGACAACTTACTGCAAATAAAGGCACACAGCCCAGCCCCAGGGCAGAGTATGTCATCACGGGCCTCCCACATCCAGACTTCCTTTGGAAATTGTTCTCCTTCTGCCCCAGTGCCCTTCCCAAGAACCCCGCTGCTGCTTCCCCCAAAGCTGCTCCCCTGCAAAAATCAGTCAGATTTCAGCAAACTGGTTCTTCTAAGCAAGCAAACTCTGCACTGGCCAACCAGTGAACAGTTTATAAGAAAGGGAAGTTCCCCAAAAGGCCAAGGCACATTTTTCTATTATTTTGTTCAGGGAGACAACTTCTGAGTTCTCGCAGAAGGCGCCTCCACCCACAGGCAGGTCCTGTTGCTGAGCAACATGCAGTTAATCCATGGGCAGGGACAAACCAGGCAATTCAGTACTAGCACCAGAACTCACCTGCTGTGCCCTGAGGAGCAGCACCTGCACCTGAAAAGGAAGAGAGACATGGCTTAAGTCAGCAAAGCACAAGCTACAGTTTGGCAGCTGCAGTTCAGGATGAACAGGCTCTCCACCAGCCAGGGAAAGAGGGCCTCTGGAATCAGTGTCCTTGCCAGGCTGTGCAAAGGAAAAAGCCAGAAGCAGGGCTCGTTCTTTCCTCTTTTTATCAGAGAAGGAGTAAATGGCAGTAATCAGCCCCAGGAGACATCCTACTTCATCCTCAGGACGGTCTGTAAAACAGCCGTGCTCTGGGTCACAGAACCAGCAGTGTCTCCTGTGCTGGGAAGTCACAGAACAACAGAATCCCAGAACGGGTGGGCTGGGAGAGACCTTAGAGCTCATCCAGTTCCACCTCCCTGCCATGGGCAGGGACACCTTCCACGAGACCGGGTTGGTGTCCAAGCTGGCATCGAATGGGAATTCAGAACAACGGCACACACGGAGAGGTGCAATCCTACAAAGGCACATCTGTGATTGCAGAGAGGCTCTGTTCTGTTTGTTCTGGAGACCTCAAGGCCAATCCCCACCCTGGCAGGCTGGTACCCACCCGAGGCAGAGGACTCATCGTCTTGGGATCGCCTGGTTATCATCGACATCCGGCTGGCATACCGCTCTTTGCTGTCCTGGATTGTTTTGTACACCTGCAGACAGACAGGAGACATTTACCTTGTACACCTTACAGCACCAAGGCAGCATTCTGCTGCTGCCCCTGACAGGCTTTTGTCCACCCCACGTGCTGGAAAAGCCAGTGACAATATGTGGGGCAAAATACACCTCCCTGGACAAGATGTCCATTGAGAACGTGTTCGGAAAATGACCTGCTCCACGTGGTGTGATCAGCCTTGGATGTCTGGCTGCTTCCCAGGAGCAATGAACCTTCCTGCAGGTGTTTGGCTGCACACCTGTTCCAAGGGGCACCAGCTCCAATGAAGGAAATGCAGCCAAAGCAGCCCCGATACCACAGGCAAGCTGGGCCACGACACAACACTAGGCTGCAGAAATGGAAGACAAATTCAAAGAAAAAGCCTCTCTCAGCTTCCAAAGCCCAGAGCAGCTGGGCAGAGCCAACCATCTGACTGTCTTTCTCTAGGCACAGTAGTGGCAGGACACCCCTGACATTAGCAGGGCCTTGAGCCACGGGAGCAGGGCTGCTCCAGGCATGGGCCCTTGGACATGGAATCTCCTCCAGCAGAATGCTGACCTGTTTATTTGACTGTGAAACTCGGGATACAGCATAAGCAGAGCCTGCATGTACAATTTACTGGTCCAGACAAGGAGGGAACATCTCTTACATCATGGTAACTTCCAAGAAAAACTGGTAATGAACAGGAGCTGAAGACACTGGGAGTGCTGGGAGCAGGTCAGAGTCCAGTATTTTTCCCCAACAGTAAAAAATTAGAGGGAAGCAAACCTTTCTTTGAGGCAAAACCCAGCCTTGCTAATAATCTCTATCATGTGCATGACATCAAATTTCATTTGCCAATCCTCACAAGTTGGTGTTTTATAGTCTCAAACAAGAATGGAGGAATTTAATGCCATGCACAAAAAAGAGCACAGGACAAAAGCCTGTCCAGGGAACTGGAGAAATGTCAGAAATATTTGAAAACAAGAACTTGTCGGTGTCTAGAAGAATTAAGATAAAGGTATTTTTAAAGCCTTTTGCTCAAAGACAGAAAAGCCAAGGTTAACTTTTATAAGCAGAATGAGGAAGGTTTTATGCGAGTCCAAAAGGCAGCATACAGCAAATTAAATCCAATCCTTTAGGAAAAAACATTATTATGCACAGGCAAAACATCAGAGCAGGCCTTGAGGATAAATATTTCCAATGGGACAATGTCAAGTTCTTTCTAGTCAGAAGCACAATTACATTTTGCCAGGACACGGGGTGATGTTTCAGTGCTCTTCCCTGAAGAAATTACCAAGTCGGACAAGTTTTCTTGCCTTCCCTTTAGCACACTTATATACACAGGTTATTATTTCCTTTTCTGCATGCCAGCATTACTGATATCAGGAAAGGTGCACTAATTAATAATTTGTGCCATTACACAATCACAGACCAAAAGATGGCCACTTTGAGTTTAGATTTACTTAATGTGGAAAGGCTAATTCTAAGGCACTAAGAACCGAATCACCTGAGAATATTCAATTTGTAACCTTAAATTATTTGGCAATGTCCCTTGAAAATGAAGTACCCGAGGCCAGGGAGCATGAAGAGGGCTGGAGGTGAAGGGTTACAGGGTGGGAGGTACAGACAGGTGCCCCCCTCCACCCTCCCACCCCACAAACACCTTTAGTGAAGTGTCTTACATAAGCTCCTGTCCCAGTGACTGTTCCTCCCACTATTAAGTAAAACAAGAGGTTGCTGCCAGCTTTGCCAGGAACACCTGAAGACGTCAGGGATCTAGAAGGGCATCTTAGCTGATGGCATTGCAAAACTGCAGGGGAAGACAGGCAATGGAAGAGAAGAGGGAAAGAGCTGAATATTGGAAGGATTCTTGATTAAACAGGTCTTGGGAAAAGCAGAGTGTGCACTGTAATTTCAGCTACCTTGTCTGCCAAAAAAAAGGGCAGCAGGGCACAGGAAAGAATTATATTTAAAGGAAATAGGAAAATATTTTTCTTCCATGCACTGTTTTGAATTATTTTTTTCCCTTTTCCCAGGAGCTCCCTTAGGAGAAAACTGGGTTTTGGAACTTTTAATGACATGATCCTCTTAAAGAAAGACTTTGGAAACAAAGATTTGTGTGGTGTAAACTTGGGATCTGTCCACTTCCAGGCAATGCTGACACTCTTCACCTCTCTGGGAATGTCATTTACTCTTTCAGTGATGCTGAAAATCTCTATCCTTTTCAAGTAGAACATAAATGGTCCCCAGCTGGGGGTTGATTTGGTATATTTACACAAGTTAAACAAATGTTCTGAACTGAGATTTGGCAAAGAATTGTTTGTCCCATACAAGACAACAGACAGAGCTGTGGCTGGTCATAACAGAAAAACCCAAGAGTTTTTTAAGGTAAAAAAAAAATTAAAAGGTAACTGAAATTACAGTTAAAATCCAAGTAATCATAAGAAGTTAATTTCCATTTAGCTCCCCTTGAAGTTTTCTGAAGGAGGAAACAGAGATAAAACTACAGAGATCAAAAGCTGAGTAAAGAGAGCTGGAATACAGCAAATGCTCGACAGGAGAGATGGATTGCAGCTTCTCCCCAGGAACCACCTTTCTACTTACATAGGCACCCGCTCCTAAGGTGGACAAGCCCATAATAAGGACAAAAACTGAATTACTGCCCTTTTGCCCAGGCACGCCTGTGCTAGCCATTTGTCTGCTCAGCTGCAGGTCTGGGGGCACATTCCAGCGCTGCAACAACGTGCCTAAGGAACACAATTTATTGGAGAAACAACACAAAAACACTGTCAATACAAAGCTAAGTCTAGAAATTTAGAGACTAAACCAGTTCTGAACGCAAACAAGTTCCTTGTTTGGAAAACCCAGCCCCACATCTGAGCGACCACGGGGTATTATCCTGAGCCACAAGAGTGTGCTCCGGGCAGCTGTGGAGACCAAAATATCTGTAAGATCAAAGGGTAACTGAACTAACTGAGAGCAGGAGCATCTCTAGGCAGTTGGAAAGGCTGCCTGCAGCTGGAGCCTCCAGCTGCACGGGGCTGGCCGAGCACAGAGACGTGTACTGGTGGTTCCTCTCCCTCCTCCGGGGCTCTCCTGTCCGAGGCTCCAGCAAAAGCAAGCTAACCAGGCCAGGGCAGGCAGCGGGGATGATCACACCGGCACCAAACTCCCTCTGCTCACACAGCTAATTCCACCGGAATAAACCACCGGCAAGGAACGGGGTTTTGCTGGGGAAAAAAGGGCATCCTCGGTGGAAATGAGCAGCTCCAGGTGTAGGCGCCTCCCGCCGTGCAAGCAGGACGAGGAGCACCCGTGGCTGGGCCGCGGCACCGCGTTTTATTTCCCCATGCGAGAATCAGCCAGCAGCCGGCCCGGTTCACGCCTGAACCCCTGAACCCCTGAACCCCGAGCGCCGCCCCCAGCGCTGCCGACGCTCCCGGCACAGGTTCGGGCTCTCGCAATCCCCACCTCCACCTGCT
>VXBQ01009274.1:730-11843 GCA_013400175.1 Phainopepla nitens | reverse complement strand
TGGGCATTCTGGGATTCTGTGGAACTGCTGGGGAAAATCCAGAGAGAGGCACTGGGATGCTCCCAGGGCTGGAGCCCCTCTGCTCTGGGGCCAGGCTGGGAGAGCTGGGGGTGCTCACCTGGAGAAGAGAAGGCTCCAGGGAGAGCTCAGAGCCCCTGGCAGGGCCTGAAGGGGCTCCAGGAGAGCTGCAGAGGGACTGGGGACAAGGCATGGAGGGACAGGACACAGAGAATGGCTTCCACTGCCAGAGGGCAGGGCTGGATGGGATATTGGGCAGGAATTGTTCCCTGGGAGGGTGGGCAGGCCCTGGCACAGGGTGCCCAGAGGAGCTGTGGCTGCCCCTGGATCCCTGGCAGTGCCCAAGGTCTCGATGCAGTGCTGCTGGAAGTCACTGAGTTCCCCTGATTTGTGAGGGTTATTTGTGATGGATCAGTATCTGCTGGAAGGGACCTGAGCACCTGGTGATGCTTTTGCACGCAGGATTTCCCATGTTTTAGGTGGATGGGGCTTCACTCCCCACATCCTGTCCTGTTTTATTTTGTCAGTGAAACCAAGCACAGGTATTAGGTCGCTCTCATATTTTACAATGCAGGTGCTGCCAAGGAAAGCAGCATTTTTTATAAAGCTTTACAAAATATCTCTGTTTGTGGGGTTTTTATGGGTTTTCCCCCTACAGTTAAGCTCAGCAGAATCCCCACTACTTGCTCTGAAAAATCCCCATCAGGAATTTCACAATCTCCAGGATCACCTTCCTGACATGCAATAAAAAAACCCCCGACCTTTTATGATGTATTTTTTCTGCAACGTTTTCTGAAAAGTATGTCCCAGCCTCAGCCAAGGAAGTGTGTGCAATTTGTACCCATGGAGACTCCAATAACACAGACTGCTCCAAACACCACAGGATTATTACTTTTCTTACCTAAAGCTTCAGGAAAAGAGTTACTGGAAAAGGAAGTGACTGAGAGAGGCAATATGAATTGGGGACACTGGTTAGCATGGGGTCCAGCTGCAGATTTGGGGTTGCTGTTCCTGCTTTTGGGAGATTACCACAAAATTACACTGGAAATATTCATGGAGTTGTGTGTCTGACCAGCACGGACACACTGAGTGAGCTTTTGAGAAGCTCCTGAGAAAAATAATTTTTATTCTTAATGGGTTGTAGATACTTAAGCCATGGATATTTAAAAAGAACAACTTCTAGGTGTTTAGGGTTTATGTGTTTATGAAACATACAGTAGAAGAGAAAATAGAGGTGGAATAGTTTTTTAAAAAATCACCTAAAAATCACACGTAAACATCCACCTTTACTCCTGGAAACTGAGACCAGATTAATAGATTTGCTTTAAAAACTCCTGATGTGTTTGAAGGTTGTTTCCATTCCTTCCTTCAATCTCTTGTTTTACAAATGAAGCAATCCTCTGTTTTTCCTGCTGGAGAAGCCCAGACCTTTCCTAAAAAACACTCAATAAATAGGTATTTTTCAATCCTGTGGTTATTCCTGCTTGAGCACTGTGCATTGGGTTTGGCCACATTGAATTGCACCATGCTGATTTTGAATTATCACTCAAATTTACTGGGAGCTGAATGAAATTCCTCAGTCTTCCCCCCTTTAATATCACCTCCAATGTTTTGTTGCAGCTTTTACCATTTTATTTTTTAGGGCCACTATATTTATTATTTAAAGAAATAATTTTATTTTTAATTTCCCACTGAACAGCGCCCGTTCCTCTGGAAATGAAATGTTAAACACATTTGGATGTGCTCCTGCTCTTCCCAAAGTGCCAATTACTGTGTGAAACCCAAAGCACAGGTGGCAAGAACACCCCAAAATTCACAGAATCATGGAGCCATTAATGCTGTAAAATCCCTCTGAGATCACCAAATCCAGCACTGCCCAGGCCACCAGCAGCCCTGTCCCCAAGTGCCACAGCCACGTATTTTTGACCACTTGATAATGCTTGAAGTTTTTGATAAAGCTCAGCACAGCACCTTTGGGAGCCCACGGGAGCCAGGCAGGTCCCAGGGAGTCACCACAGCTCTGTTATTTTTAATTTGGGACCTGTCTGCCACCTCTTGTGCCAAGTGATCCCTGGGATTCATTTTTCTTTGTTTCTTCCAGCCTCTTGGTGAGCCAGGTCTCACTCCTCTCACACAGCACCAGAGTCCGGGGCAAGGAGATTCATTTCAAAAAGTTGTTGGTAAAGAAAGAGAAGTTTGATTTTTCTCTTCCTTCTCTTTTCTCCCAGAGGAGCAGCTTGCTGCAGCTGTCTCTGCTACCCACAGGAGGGCACGTTCCTCAAAGCAAACTGGAATTCAGCTCAAACCCAATCCCGCCCAAAGGATCTCATTGATTGACTTGATTTCACTAAAGGGAGGTTCTGACAGAAAAATAGTGTTCTGATGAAAGCAAATTCCTTCTAAAGGTAGCAGGGTCCTTTGAAATATTGTGTTTATCCATGAAAAATACTGTTGTTTTGGATGCTGTAAAGGAAACCTGAAATGAAACTATTCCTTTAAATGGTTTCCTGCGTGAAAAAAAATTCCCAGAGGGTTAAAACCGAAAGAAACAACAAAAAAAACCTGCCTTTGGGATTTTTGCTTAAAGAAAAAGATTGATTGTTTTAAATGGGAGAATGCCCATTCCCAAACAGGTACCAAACAGCATTTTCCTACCTGGGAGATTCTGTGTCAGCTTCCCTCCATCCTTGGAGGTGTTTTCCAGCCCTAATGATTCTGGGATTCTCTCCATCTGTGTTTTACTGCTGAGTGAGCTCAGAGCAAAACATTTGGAGCCTGAACTGGGGCCTGTCTGTGTCCCCTGTCCCACAGGACCAACAGCACCATCCCAGGCAGGCTATGAGGATCATCTCATCTGTGATTGTGGATTTTTCCTTTAACATATCAGCAATAAAGTTCAACTTGCATGATCATTTCATTCAAGATCATTTTAATTGGTGGTGCATCATCATTTCATTCACGATCATTTTAATTTGTGGTGCACATAAAGAGGTCCTGGTTTTGGAGGCAAGGAGTCACTCAAGGGGTGCACTTTGGAATTAAATCTCCATTTAATCTCCACTCCAGCTATTTCCAAGGAAGTTGCAGTGGGGCTGCTGCAAAGTGCAGCTTTTCCTTCACGGAGCTGCCACACCCCTGGGGCACAGCCCTGGGTGAGCTCCTGCTCCAACCACAGCCCCAGGGCTGTGTTTTCTGCATCACAAACTCCTGGCCTTGCTGCTGCTCAGACAACAACACTCTCCAGTGCTTTTGGCTGCGCTTGAGAGGAGCAATCTGTTGAGTGTGGCTGTGCCAAGGCCACGCTGGAATTTCCCAGTGGCACCGTTCCCTGTCCTGCTCTGCCCACGCGTCTCTCCAGCAGGACAGTGAATTCCAGGCTGGTATGGGATGCTCTGTCCTGTCCTGGCAGTGCCCCAGAGCATTTTTTTCCTCGGTCTTGCCCAGCCAGGAAGCAAACAGGTGAGTGCTGAAGGTGGGAGAAAGAAGAGAGGATGTTCAGCCCTTCCCGTGCTCCTTTTCCTGTCTCCCTTGGGTTGTATCCCAACAATTCCTGGCAAAGGCTTCCCTGCACAATGTGGGATTTGGAAAGATCACTCTTCTCAACCTCATATCTTCCCCCTAACAAGTTTTTAGCACAGCTAAACCCCCAAATGCTCTCTTTTCCCCCATCCTGGAAATTTCCTTTTACGAGATTTAAAGGACCAAGCATTTATCTGCAGTTTTATCTGTTTGGTTTGGCTGTAGCTGCCTGGAAATTCCACAAAAAAATCACTGGATAAAGTCATGGAAAAAAACCAGTGCCTGTGGGTTTTTGTGTGCCACTCCCTGCAGGGAGCTGCAGCCTCCTGAGCCCACAGGAGGAGGATGTGTCCACAACTTGGATGTAATCAAGTGCAGTCATATTGATATTACTGAATCCACTCAGCTTCTGTCAACACAGCTTCTGCAGGAGGCAACATCTGTGTAATTAAACCCTCAGTGACTGAACAGCCCCTGTGCAAGGTTTACAGGGAATTTCTGCACTAAGCTCAGGTTTTCTGGTGAGTGAGTCTGAATGAGGCTCCTCTCATTTCCCAGATAACCAGAGGTGCTGGAACAGAGCAGCCAGGAGCCCTGAGGGAGTGGTGGAGAGGATCAGAGGGAAGGCCTGGGTGATGTGGTGGGAAGGGGGCACAAAATCCACAAAACACACGCTGATGGCACCTTCAGCACTGCAAGGCAGCCAAGGAGAGCCTCTGGGGCACCTGGATGTTGGGGTACACAGAACAGAGAGCACTACTGATTTAATTAGCACATCCACTCTAATAACCAGGATGCCTTGGAAGAAACAAACAGGGATTTGAAGATTATAAGTTGAATGGATCAAGACTGGTGTCAGGAAGAAAAGACTGAATCAACTCTCTGCAAGCAAGAGATGTTTGTAAAATGTATAAGTTTTTCTTTATAATGTTTAACATAATAATTACAGTAAAAGATTACTAACCCTAGAATAGTATATAAGCATTTTAAAATCCTCAATAAAATAGAATTCTGATCCTGCATCAGTCTTCCCATCTCTCTAAATCACCAACACCTGGAGAGAACCTTCTCTGCTGCTCCTCATCACACTGGTGCTCCAGACCCTTCCCTGGACACCCTCCAGCCCCTCAATGTCCTTCTAACCATGAGGGGCCCAAAACAACCCAGGATTTGAGGTGTGACCCCAGCAGTGCCCAGCACAGGGGGGCAGTCACTGGCCTTGCTGGCCACTGGCACAAGCCAGGTCTTCTTGGCCCCCTGGCCACACTGCTTTTCATACACTTTCATATTTTTGTTGTCCAAGCTAGAAGCTTGGAATCTGAATATTGAGCAAAAAGGTTAGGTTTGTTGACATGGGGAAGCTCAACATCCTAGTGGCTGTGAGCATCTTAAAGCCCTGGAACTGTTTCACTCGGGTGAGTTTGTTTAAAAGCCACATAAAATGATTAAATGGCCCTGTGGACTATTAACATTTTGGGCTGAATTGCAGGTGCAGAGGTCTTGCACCTCACTCCAGTTCAGTCAGCCATCAGCAGAAACTTGTCAGCCTGTGCTGTCCCCCCGCTCCCAGGGTGGCAGCTGGCCCGTGTCACCAGGGACAGAGCTCGTTTCCGTGTCACTATCTCTGGTTACACATTCATCCCCTTCCTGTTACAACACAGCTTCGGGGGGGAGAGAGCAGCCAGGGCACAGCCTTGCTCTGCTGGGCAAACATTGTGACACCACTGCCACAAAGTCCCTTGGCTTGGGCATGGGAAGAGAGAAAAGGCAGAATTCCATTTTTACTGAAGTTCTGGGTGCAATTGGATTTTTTTTTTCCTGAGCTGCTGGAAACAGCTCTTCTCCACACAACTTCTGTATCCATCTCATTTTAGAGCAAATGGCTTTCCAGAAAATTCTTTTCCAAAACTGGGATTACCTGTGGGCATAGATAGCATTGCAGTTTGTGTTTAAGTTTAATGTTCAGAGGATATAGGCATGGCCTCTGAAGTGAGGTGATATCTAACATCAAACTAAATAATTATACAGCCAAGAAATCCTGATTTTCCACTGCTTTTCAGGCTTTATAAATATGTATTTCCACACACTACACTTTGCATATTGCATAAACAGCCTTTACCCACTCCGTGTTGTTTCAAGATCCATGAGAGTGCAGTTTTTAATGAGTTTAAAAAAAAATTAAAAAGGAGTTTATGCCTAGAGGCTAGGGTAAATAGGTTTTGCCCTGTTTTATTTATGAGAATTGCAGAAGAGTCATTTAATCACAGAGGCAGATAAAGGTCAGTTTTCAGCTGCTGTCCTGGCAATGAGTCCTTGGCTTTGCTGATTTATGACAGTTGAGAGTTGGATATTAATCCAGAGTATAATTTGGTGGGGACTTTAGTGTGTGTGTGTGTGTGTGTGGGTGCTTTTGGGCTGCGGTTTTTTGGGGTTTTTCCAGTATTTCCAACACCTATTTGCTGTAGACCCTTTCACATGACCAGAAAAGATGTTGCAAGTCCTTGATGGGAAGGACACCATGAGAAGTTTAAGTCTGGAAATGACTCAGGTATCAAGAGACTCTTCTGTCTCCCCTCCTGCCCGTGGCCACGTGGTTTCCAGCCTGTTTCTTCACCACATCCATCTTCTCCTCGTGGCCAGCTTCAAGTGAAAATTGCTGAAATATTTTATTTCCCCCCATGCCCCATTATCTTCAAAGTCAATGTCCTGAGGGGCAACAGCTTGGGTTGAGTCACTTGCCACCAGCGACTCTGGAGCTGGGAATTTGGGAGTGTTATCAGAGGAGTCCTAGCCCAGAATAGCTCCCAGATCCAGTGCCAGCACTGCTGATAAAAGTGAAAATTATGTAAACTGTGTTGGGTAATTCAGATGGGCAGACAGGGCTTGTTCCACTCGGGGAATGGTTCTGCTGAAGAAGAAACCTCTTTCCACTCCCTGTGTCCACAGCTGCACGAAGAGATGATGCTTTGCTTGAGGTAGGAGAGGAAAGAACCTGCAAATGGAGATTTCACTGGGGTGATGTTCTGCAGGGCACAGGAAAGCTGTGGCTGAGGTGAAGAAGAAGCAGCAGCCAGCCCATGTCTCACTGCCAAACCCATGCCCCAGAGTGCATGCTCTCAGTGATGTGGTTTGATGTTCACAAATCTGGAATCCCACAGCCCCAGTCTGCATTTATCCTGGGCCTCTTTAGTGTTCCTGAAGCTCTTCTCTTGTGAGGGACAGCTCTGTCCCTGCTGGCATCTCCCCCTGCCTGGGGCATGTGAAATACCCGGAAATGTCAAGGTGAGGCAGAAATGTGAAGGCACTGTGGAATTATTTAAGTTGGAAAAGACCCTTAAAATCACCAAGGCAAATAATCTAAAACTGCCAGCCCCTCAATAAACCATGTCCCCAAGTGCCACCTCTCCACATCTTTTAGGTGGAGACCAGGAGTGTGTCTCCACTTTGGAAAAAGTGACTTTTATCACAGCCCCTCAATAAATAACATCCCAGCACGGGCAGCCCAGACACTGCTGTAACTCACCCAAGATCATGAACTGAGGGCTTTGTGTGTGTTCTCACCACAGATTTACCAACAGGAACAAAATGGATTCTGTGGAGGTTTTGGTCCTCCCCTCGAGGTCCAGTCTGTGTTATCAGCAGAGCTCGAGGCTGCTGAACCTGCAGCCACCTCCTCTCTCCTGATCTTTGTCACAAGAGATGACCCACTCCAGCCAAGGCAGGGGCACCTGGAGCAGTGACACAGGGAAGTGTCCAGGAGGGTTTGGGATGTCTCCAGAGAGGGAGACTCCACACCCTCCCTGAGCAGTAAAGAAGGTCTTCCTCATGTTGAGGTGCTTGTCTTGTGTTTCAGTTTGTGCCCATTGCTCCTCGTCCTGTCACTGGGCACCACTGAGCAGTGCTACTATCCTCTGGACACTCCTTGGAGATACTTGTATATTTATTTAGGATTGATGGGATCCTCTCTCAGCCCTCTCTTCTCTGGACTGAGCAGGCCCAGCTCCCACAGTCTCTCCTCATCACAGAGATTCTCCAGACTCCTCCTCATCTTTGTGGCCTCTGCTGGATCCTCTCCAGTAGCTTCTTGTCTTTCTTGAACTGAGGAGCCAGAACTGGACAGTGGACATTGCTCCAGATGTGCCTCACTAGGACCAAGGGATCACTCCTACCCTGCTGGCCACACTCTTCCCAAAGCCCCCAGGTCCCACTGTCCCTCCTGTGGCTGTAATTCCCTCCCAGGTGTTTCTCTGCAGAGCTGCTCTCCACTGGGTCACCCCCAACCTGTCCTGGTCCTGATTCCTTCACTTTCCTGGAGCTGCTGGGGCCGCCCTGCTCCTGATGCCTCAGAAAACGAGAGCCCTGTGGCTCCAAGGAGTTAATCCTGGCAAACACAGAGCCAGCAAGGAGCTGTTGGACCAGAGGCACAGCCACTCTGGTGCATTCGCTATTCCAAGCTCAACCACTCCCTGTTATTTATAAAGCTGTGCTGTGTTATCACCAATCAATAATAACTCTGAGGTGTCAGCCCCTCTCCTGCCTGTGGCAGGGGTGCCCGAGGACCATCTGTGCTCATCTCTGCTCTTCACCACCAGCGTGGTCCCCTTTGGCCCCAGAACCAGCAGGAGTTCAGCAAACACCACAGCATTTACCTGGGGAGTGATGCAACCTCGGTTTGATGGACAAGGACACGGGCAGCACATAAAAAACAGCTCGCCCGAGGTAATTTGTTGGCTCAGGGAATGGCCAAAAATAGAGCTGGTGGCTCCTGCCCCTTGAGTTAACCTTTGGGCTGTGCCCCTGGAGCTCTCCTTGGTTCACTGGGAGTTACGTGCCCCTGGTCAGCACAGCAGGTGCTGGCTGAGGACCAGGCCAGGCTGGAGTACGAGGGTCAGGAATCTGAATTTCACAGATCTCACCACCTTCCAGGCTGCTATTTTGTGCTGCTCTTCAAAACAAATTCGCCATCTGAGCGAGAATGGAGCCACCTTGGAGGGGCTGCAGAGAGGAGGAGGAGGAGGAGAGACAGCTGGGGAGAGGCTGGAACGTTGAGGAGCTGCGAGGGAAGGCTCAGGGTGCAGGAGGTGGGAACAGCCAGCACAGCAAGGGCTGGAGTGCCTGGGCCAGAGGAGAGCACAGGGCTCCCGAGGCTGCCTGGGCCCCCCTGTCCTGCTCTGCTGGTGCTGTTTTACAGCTGCAACATCCCCAGCACTGCCCTGTCCTCTGCTCCAGCTGCAGCCTGACCTTCTGGCAATTGGGAAGCTTCCCCAGCTGCATATTCCTCAGATTTGCTCATCAGCTGAGTGCTGTGAACCAAACCCTCCCGTGCCTGAGTGAGTGAGTGAGAATGTCTCTGGGCGGTGGGAGGAGGCAGAGAAGAATTCACAGGGAAAAAACCAATGGCTTGGAATTCTTGGTCTGCACCAGGAAAATAGCAGCAATAATTCATTTCACAGATACAGCTGTTTTCCTAACAGGATAAACAAAATCCTGGCTTTTCTGCAGCTTTATCAGCCAGGAACAACTGAGAACAGTACATGAATCCACCTGATCACAGCCCTTAAAAAGAAATCCATGAAAAAATCAATATGCACTGTTGGACTCCAGCTTCAACAAGCCAGACCCAGGGAGGGCAGGAGATGGTGGAGCTGCCAGCAGATCACAGGTTCTGGTGATGGGGGCCAGAGCTGCCCAGGGCTTGTGCTGGTGGTGCTCAGCAGGTCCAGCCCGTGCCCTGGGTTTGTGCTGGTTTAAAAACAACAGCGTGGGGCTGGTTTGTGCTCTGCCAGCTGCTCCTCACTGCAGTGCAGGGGGGCTCTCACCCCTAAATCTGTATCCCTGAATCTAAAAGCCCACTTTGATCCTTCCCTGGAGGTTTCTGCTCCAGGATTTCTCCTTGGTTTGTGCTGGCTGGAGAACAACAGAGTGGGGCTGGTTTGTGCTCTGCCAGCTGCTGCCCACTGCAGTGCAGGGGGCTCTCATCCCCTCTATCCCTAAATCTAAAACCCCACTTTGATCCTTCCCCAGAGATTTCTGCTCCAAGATTTCTCCTCAGTTTGTGCTGGTTTAAAAACAACAGCGTGGGGCTGGTTTGTGCTCTGCCAGCTGCTCCTCACTGCAGTGCAGGGGGGCTCTCACCCCTAAATCTGTATCCCTGAATCTAAAAGCCCACTTTGATCCTTCCCTGGAGGTTTCTGCTCCAGGATTTCTCCTTGGTTTGTGCTGGCTGGAGAACAACAGCACAGGGCTGCTTTGTTGGAGCTGTGCAGTGCAGGGAGCTCTCATCCCCTCTATCCTTAAATCTAAAACCCCACTTTGATCCTTCCCCGGAGATTTCTGCTCCAGGTTGGACTGTTCCTCACCCAGAGCACATTTTACATCTTTTACATTTTAAAATAATTGTAATTATTTTACATTTTACATCTTGCCCTGTCCAAAATGGCCCAAGAGGTTCTTCATGAACCACCTCCTGTTCCATCTGATCAAAGGGTTGCTCAGGGCTCTACTTGAAAATCTTTTTCATAGAATCATTAAGGCTGGAAAGGACCTCCAAGACCATCAAATCCAACTATCACCACTAAACCATGTCCCCCAGTGGCACATCCAGTGGTTTTTTAACTTTTCCAGGGATGGTGACTCCACCACTGCCCTGCACAGCCTGTCCCAATGATTCACAACCTTTTCCATGATGAATTTCTCCCCGATGTCCAACACAAACCTCCCCTGGTGCAGCTTGAGGCCGTTTCCTCTTATCCCATTAAATCTTGCCCTTAACCTTGCTTTATTTTAGGGAAAAAAAACCCCAGCTTTCAGAAGGATTTGGATTATTTTCCTCCCTTCCCCAAAACTTTTGCTGGGTCAGCCCAGACCACCACAGCCCCCAGGTGCTGCAGAGTTTCAGGCTGTTCCAGCCCAGCCTGGGGCAGTGTTTGGGCTGTGTTCCCAGCAGGAACAGCCCATTCCCGGTGTGTGGCAATTTATTTCAACAGCTTAGGCTACACTGTGCTCTCGTCAAACCATTTTTAGAATTTCTTATCAGAGCACTCTAGAATTCATTAAGATTTTTAAAATAAAAATTATATTAAATTGGAAAAGAAGACAGTAAAAACCAAAATATTAAAATAACAAAAATTTTGATAACAACGTGCGGAGAAATACTAACTTATAATTAGTCACATTTCCTGAAAAATAACGGAATATCATATAAACAAACCAGGAGCACTAATTTATATAATAATTATATTATAAATATTATAACATTTAATATAAATATTATATATTTACACATTATTTTTATATTGATTTTATATGATATATAAAATTGTATATTCATTTATATATGATCACATAAACAACAGTCTTAAAATATATAAATAAAACTTAATATAAACAAATAGTTTCAATATAATAATATTAGTTTATTATACAAAATCATAAACTTCCACACCGTTGTTTGGCATGGCCAATCCCGGTGTTTGGCACGGATATTCCCGGTGTTTGGCACGGATATTCCCATGTTTGGCACGGATATTCCCGGTGTTTGGCACAGGCCATTCCCGGTGTTTGGCACGGATATTCC
>VXBQ01009273.1:829860-897932 GCA_013400175.1 Phainopepla nitens | reverse complement strand
GGACGCGGCGGGGCCGGCGCGGGCCCGGGCGGTGAGGGACGGGCGGAGGGGGACGCTCGGTCCTCACTGCCCTTCTGCCTCCGGGGCTTTGGCTCCAGCGCTGCGGGGTGAGCCGCGGAGCTGGTCCGGGACTGGTGGAGAAGTCGACAGGCGTAGGGGAGCGGCTGTGCTGCGGGCGGTCGGCGGGCCTGGTGGTTACAGGTTGAAAGTGTTTGAAAAGAGGCCGCATTAAGACACTTGTCTTGCGTGCTGAGCCGTTCCAGGCAGGTAGGGGTGAGATTTGTGTGTGTGCGTGTTTGCTTTAAGAGCAGAAATGCGGAGAAGCTGCCGTCGGGGCAAGGAGAGGCGTGGATGGAGCAGTCCCGGGCGCAGCCACCCCCCCCGGCGGCGCAGAAGCGGCGGTCGCGACAACCGCGCCCAAAGGCAAGTACCGGCAGCTGCCGCTCGGCGTGGCTAAGCCCTCGGGTCGTCGTCTAATCAGTGTGCAGAATGGTGGCTTTCCAGAACTGAGGGAGTTGCCACCTAAAGATCTAGTGGACAGTGCTTATGGTGTATCTGTCGTTCCTACTGGGAGTGGAATTGCGCTGATTTCTAGAAGGTTGTTGTGTGCTCGCAACTGTACGCTGATTTTAAACTGAGATGTGGTTCCGTGAGCCAGTCCTTTCAGCTGTGCATTATCCATAAACCTTTCATCAATATGCAAAGACGGTTCAGGGAAGAAGAATATAATTACTTCATTCTACCTGCCTGTTTATTTTAAGCTTCTGAGTCTACTGGTGTAAAATCTGTCGTTAAAGGATCTTCCTGAATGTTTGAAAGTAATGTGGTAAGTAATGTGGTAATAATACCACATCTAGCACATGAGGAAAATGAAACAAGATCTCAGGAATAATCCCCTGCCTTGAAAACTGGTCCTTTCAGAAAACATGTTTTATATTTTAGAACTCACTCTTGACTATGTTTGAGCTGTTTTTATGGTTGCTTTTTCATTCCCCTGTTCTTTCCTTAGTGCCTCTTGCAGGACTAAAAGAGGCTAATACTTCTGTTTAATATGCTAAGCTTTTTTCTTTCTTTTTTTTTTTTTTTTTAAAACCTTTTTTTTGGGAAAGAGACATATGAACACACTAGTTGTACTTGTGTAAGAAAACTGAAAAATACAAATGGGCACTACTTCAGTGAGCAGAATCAACAGGGTTCACTTACAGAGGTTTAAAGTTAAGTGCTTGGGTTGGATCTGGGGTGTTTTTCCCCTTGCGTACTTGTTATGTCATTTAACTATTTTCAAAGTTGTACAAGCAAACCACAGTAGAGGTGGTATTAGAAACAGAGTTTCTCTGTTATTTTGTTTTCAATAAATTACGACTCTTGCAAAACATCTTCACCTACTGCTTCTAAGATGACATGTAATAAGACCTGTCTTAAAAAGTGAAAATTGTACAGGTGATTCAGAAAACATCCCAGTGGAATTTGGTTCATCAGTACTGAATGTGCTCATGTATATTAGTTCAAAAAGAGGAAAGCTGCAGTTACCCCCTGCAATGTTTATTAGAAAAGCAGAGGCTTCTCTTGGAATTTTCATTAAACTTTTGTTTATTTTGCATGTTTCTAAACCTCATCAGCGAAATTCTTATTATGGAGGGAATGGCAAAATATTTTTGACCTGACATCAGTGTTTTACCCACACTGTCTCTCACTTTGTGCTGTGAAGACTTGTGTGCTTTCAGGATTGAGCTGTTTGTTTAATGTACAATTGCCCAGTTAATCTTTTGCTAAAAAAAGTTAAAGGCACTTGCAGAATCAACAGCCACTTCTAATGTATTAGCAAGTAATTTAAGGCTTTTAGGATGTTGGTATCACTAATGTTCTTGAGAATTTATTAATCTCAATATTTTTCACTGTTTGATTTTCATAGTTTAATGTATGGTGATATGGAGAGTGTGCTATCAGAGCACTGCAGAATGGTGCTCCATTGATGTCAGTAACAATCTGACTTCTAGATTCTTGGTGGGGAAGATGTGTGGGGCAATTGTGAGCCTGTTTTGAAGGCAATGCTATTTTTTAGTCTGGAACAAGAAGAACCACAGACCCCAGTGAATGCAGGTCCCAGCAGTGATGAAGATCCTTCTTCGTCCAGTTCAACGCAGAACTCTGTAGCACCAGGTGAGACACGGTGTTTGTGGTCAAAAGTCAGTTCCTATATGCTGATTGTATGAAAAAAGTAGTAGTAGCTACATTAATAATCTGGTGTGACAGAAACAATACAAACAGTAAAGTTGATACAAAAGGATGTAGTAAGTAAGGATCTAGAGAACAGAGCCAAATCACTTTCAGTGCTTCTCATGTTTGAAAACTTGGCCAAGCTGATATAAACTGAAAAAATGCAATTCTGTTTCTCCCTCCAGAAATGCTGCTTTAGGAAGATAATTAACTACTAAGAAAGCAAATAAAATGAGAGGGAATATAAAAAATTACAGCTTGTGTTCAGTTACTCAGTCTTTTGAAAGGTGCAACAATCCACCACTTTGTGGTGTGTCTCTTGTGTGATGTGTCTCTTAATGCCTTCAGTGTACTTTGTAGTGTAATAAATACACTCTGGCTAAGTACTTGTTCATTTACAACAAACCATGAAGTAGCAGTGCTGTTGAGAAAGATGTTCTGTTTACATTCTGGTTTTCCTGACTCACTAAACATTGCTAGCAAAACCTGAGCCAGTGGGAACTTACGTTTCTGTACAACAGGAGAGTCCTGAAACAACACTGAATTTAAAGAGATTGTTTTTGTATGTCACTGTTTTGTGTTGTGAGCAGGCTAGATGTATCCTGCAAGACATTTATTCCTGTGTAATTACTGTGTAGTTACTGTGTAACTTACTAAATGTAGTGTGCTTTTATAAACTACTGATTCACTGACTAGCTTTTTATTTTTGCTGACCTGAAAAAGTCTTGGTCACTGTGGCTAAGCTGAAACCTAAAAGATGCAGACAGGGAGCTGAATGGTAAGCAGCTGCAAAAAGAGGATACTTAAAATGAAATTTTTGGTAGTAAATAAAGTTTGAAATAAAAACTCTTGAAATGAAATATTAACAATTGCCTTTGAGTAAATTTCTTAGTCTTGAGACAATCTGTCAAAGTATTTTAAATCTATCTAAGTATTTTGCTTGTCTGCCTCTGCATTCACGCAGACAGTGAAGCACTACAATTGAGTGTTTCTTATCCCAGTTTATCTTTGGAAGGAGCCAAATTACTCTTGATTTTATCTGAATCTCTCCTATGTGCTGAAGAAAAAATGTCTTGTTCTGGGTAGTGAATCACTTTATTTGGGTTTATTTGACACCTTGTAATTTTTTTTGCTGTCCTATCAAGTCTTTTAACTAAAAATGTCCCCTCATGATTTATTTATGAAGAAAGACTATTTTTGTTCTGCAACAAAACCTTTCTTTTGTGCTTTCCTGATTGGTCTGAATTTCCTTTTGGTCAGTGGTGACTTCCCTTCTGTACCTGTGTAAGAGCAGTGTATCTGAACACTACAAATAACCTCTTTTTTTCTCCTGTAAGTGGCTCATCTGTTCATGCTGGGGACCTGTTGGGAGCTACAGCTTTGGGTCTCGCAACTCTGACATTCACATGAAGACATGGAATATCATAGAGGAATAAACAAACTTAGTTATCCATCTGATTTTGCCACTTTTTCTCCCCCATGTCTCCCCACCCTGAAGAACTGCCAGGATTTTATTATGACCCAGAAAAGAACCGCTATTTTCGCCTACTGCCTGGACATAATAACCACAACCCACTCACCAAGGACAGCATTCAGCACAGGGCGATGGAGTGCAAAAGACTGAGACTCTTGGAAGAGGAAGAAAAACAGAATCAGGTAAGATTGAAAAAGATTGCAATTAGGCTTTATTGTTCTCTGGCCCAGGACAGATTGTAAACGAAGGTCTTCAAGTTCTGACAACTCAATTTCTGCTAAGAGTAAAGTCCTTGAAGCCTTGTGTTTGCCTGTTCCACACAGGAATGAAGTCGAGTCATTATAAACCAAAAAATCGGTAAAGACACAGGAACTGTGCTCAGAATTGCAGTTGTCCAACAGTTACACTTGAGTTACGATATTAGATGCCAGGTTTCAAATTCCTGCCTTGAAATGGCAAAGTGGGGTCTTGATTTAAAGTTTTTCACATTTTTAATATATTTATTTATCATATTCTTGGACCTTGAAAAAACAATACTAATCATAGTTGGTGGAAACAGCTTTTTCTTGAAGAACTCTTTTTGACAGCTAAAATCAAGGCAGGTCTTATGTTTATGTCTTGAAAGCCTGTGTGCTTTCCTTCTTAAAGTTATATATGCTGTCATTTGGCAGAAGTGAACAGTGTTCACAGCTTTTTCTTAAGCAATGAAGTTCTCCAACCAGCTCTTCAGTCTTCCGTGTAAAAAACCATTTTGACTCTCAAAATGACTTGCTTCGTCTGAGCATTATCAAAAAGATTTCTTACTCCATAATTCTGCTAAATACTCTATCCCTTGGTCTCCTCAAAAGGTGTTTGCATTAAATTGTAAAAAGTTTGTGAATCATGGAATGGAATCATAGAATTGCTTGGGTTGGAAAGGACCTTAAAGATCATCTAGTTCCAACCCCAAGGCTGTGGGGGGAATGGAAATGGAATGGAAAAGCAGTTTAATACAACAGTAAGACTGCATGTTTAACATCAGTCTCGTTGTGATAGAAGATTTTGCTGTATAAGAAGAATTTGAGGTGTTGTAATGAAACCAGAAGGTTTACAAGGTGACTTCACACCTCCAGGTGGTACTGCTGATTATGTAGAGTTACAACAATGGCTGTTGGGGCTTCATTTTTTTCCTCCAGCTTCTATATTTACAGAAGCACTCCACATCTCACAGGAGTATATTGTCTGCTTACTGTAGTAGGTCAGGGAGATGGTGCTGGAATGTGTTTATACATCTGAAAATTTTAATGTGTAGAGAGGATAAAGTTACCTAAACATCAAAGACACACAGGCATGTTTGACTCTTAAACAAGTAAATAACTGAGTACAGTTCCATGTTACTCTGTTCCAGAAAACAACAAGGGCTGGACTGAACTCACCTGTGCTGTTACAGAAAAGGCAGCTGGGTTTGCTCAGCTCCACAAGTTACTGCAGGTACAACTATTTGATTTGTCTTCTGTTTGCAGGGCCAAGTTCTGCTGTTAGTTCAACTGTTTCTGTCAGGTTTTCTTGCATTTCTTATTGTTCAATTGGGATGAGGAGGAACATATTACTTAAAAGTCAGAAAAAAAAGGTTATGTTCTGTAATAATCAGATTACTAAAATGATGAGAATTCAGATGAGGAAGTTGTTTCCCAATTTTACTTCAAAAGAAGTTCACTTTATGTATGTATATGAATATGTTTTGGCAGATGACTTTATGAGTATAGCACAGCTTTTTTAGGATAAGTGCCTTTCAACAGACATGACCATTGCCTTGCCCCCCATTAGAACAGCAGAAGGCAAGTTAAGTTAGTGACTTGCTGTGTTGCTGTTCTGGCTACTAAAGATCTACTGGGGTTCAAAATAGTGGGATGAAATTTCATGAATGTGGAAGATGCACATGTTCATGGGTTATGCAAGTTAAATTTCAGCATGCTAGTTATTCAGGCATTTTCTCTTTGGTGATTGAGAAGCAGTTCTATATCCTGACCAGAGTTCTTTTCATATGCATTAAATTTAGGCTTACCTGAATTCTCCTCTTCAACCCCTCACCCTGCTTTTACAGGCTAGTCCATGAACTAAAAGTGAACTGCATGCAGAGGAGGAAGATAGAAATTCACAGTCCAGATTCCTCAGTTGCTGGAACCAACAATTTTAAAATCATTGTGGTATGTTATGAGAAATGATAAGTCTTTAAGATAAAGAGAACCTGTCTTCAGTTCAGGCTGTTGTAATAAAATCACACACGTCAAATGTAGCTTTTAAAGAAGTGTTATTCCTGTTCTG
This sequence comes from Phainopepla nitens, assembly GCA_013400175.1. Taxonomy (NCBI): domain Eukaryota; kingdom Metazoa; phylum Chordata; class Aves; order Passeriformes; family Bombycillidae; genus Phainopepla; species Phainopepla nitens. The sequence goes on along the minus strand of VXBQ01009273.1, from coordinate 891,937 downwards.
TCAGTTCTTAAAATCTGTGCTCAGTAACTTTAAACAAGTAGGGAGGGGATGTTCCTTTCCTACAAAGGAAAATTGTAAAAAAAAGTTGGATATTAAAGCATTTTTTGTTGTTTTTTTTTAATCCTATCAGCACGTTCTTATGCAAGTAAATAGAAGCTGAGTGGATCATTATTGTAGGGCTGGGAGGAGGAGTGGAGAGAAAGAAGAAAAAAATGAAAGAGGAGAATTTTGGGAGTGGCAAAGCCTGTGTTTCAGAGAATCTAAGTAAACATCAGTAATCACTTTACATTTCATGATCTTTCATAGACTGTATAGGAAGCTCTCCAGGACCAGCTCCTGGCCTTGTAAACAGAGCTCTGCATAGGTAGGTGAAGCCAGAAGGGACTCAGAAACCGTGTAATTGTATAGAATTGTTAACATTGGAAAGATCATTTATTGTTAGCCAAGGACTGAATCCTTTTCTTATCCCTGTTTTTTCTGTGCATGCATTTAAAAGGAGCTGGCCACTGATTTTAGAGGTGAGAGGAAAGCAGGTGGTGTTAAAGGGATCAGAATTAATGTGTTGTTTCATTTTAGACCTAATGCAACTCCCTCAAGCTGTTTTTCCTGTAAGTTCCCAGTAAGTGTGACTGGTAAGCTTTTATTTTACAGGCAGATGTTGCTTGTGAACGAATATTCACTGTGAACGATGTAGAGCATGGAGGATGTAAATATGGTATCATCAATCTCAGCGGTTTGGGGAAGGAGTCTCTCACTGTGGAGATGTATGACAACCTCTACTTCACAAACCGCAAAGTACTATTTTCTGTTCCTCCTTCCCCTGGTGGTTGCATTCTCAGAACAGTGTCCTTGGGAGGCTCAGGTGGAAGTGCCATGAGGGTTGGGGAAGGGGTTAGGAGAAGAGAATGGAAGAATCTAGAAATGTGAAGCTTGGGTAAACACAGAACCACAATAAACCTGTCCTGAAGGTGCTCAGTGCCAGTGATAGTTGTCAGGAACGTTATACTACAATTGGAATGGAAGACTATGCAGTCCAAGAAGTAGCAGCTTCCAAGGATAGTGATACTTTAGATTTGGACTGTAGCTGGAAAAACTGACTTTTGGCTACCAAAACTACCACGATTTGCATGCTTCTTTCTTAAAAATAATTTTGGGAAACTGTGTTTATCCTTGAAGTTTACCCTTAAACTGTGTTTGTCCTCCTTTAAGTATGAGGCATATTTAAAACAGATTTTCATGATCTCTTCATGCTCAGGTTCTTTCAGGGATAGTCCCTTGAATAATAGGATGTGCTTGGTGCCTTATTCTGTGTTTGGCCAGACTTCTCAATGAAGTATGAAGCTGAAATGCTTGTGCCCCAGTACTGAGTTATTTAGTGGGCTGAGGAGTTGTGCCCAGTGCCTAATTTTATGTCGTTTTTGCATGGAAATAATCTTTCCTAATTGAATAACAGATCACAAAAATACTATGTCTTCTTCTCTCTGAAGGTGAACTCTGTGTGCTGGGCATCACTGACTCATCCAGATTCTCATGTTTTATATCCTTTAAAAAAAAGCAAAATTGTCGCTCAGGTTTCACAAGTCTGCATCACGCTTCACAGAAAAACTAACTTCAAGGAATTCCTCTCCTGTAGTTCCCCCAGAAGATAAGTTTTCTGGAAAACAGTGGAAGTAATGAAAATCAAAATATATTGGAATTACTGAGGTAGGTATATGGTTCTGTTACAGATACATGGTAGAATTGTTCCCCTGTTAATGGTAAATGAAAGACCATGTTTTCTGCTGTGGAGAATTCCCACTTTGTTAGTAGTGTATGTAAATGCCATATCCAAAATGATCTGATGCTTGGAAATTGGCTGAGGCAAAAGAACAGGAGCAGAGGGTTTAGGCAACAGCCTTTTTCTGAAGTGAACCTCTTTGAAAGTGGGATGGTTCATTTGTGTTTAAAACCAGCCCCATACTGGTTGGGGTGAGAGGGGAATGGGAGCAATTCAGTAGCATCACCTGCAATTTTCAGAGCATGTTCTGCAGGTCTGACTCAAAGAAGAAGAAAATCGATGATATAGTAGAGCAGTAATGAACAGTGCAGAGCCCAGAAGAGTGGGGGTAAAAAAACCTGAATTTTGATATAGGAGATGGCAGGCAACAGATGTGCTGTTAAAGTGCCAGAAGAAATTACAAAGGAAAGCATGGAATGGCCTGTGTGAAAAGCCAGGCAATTCCAGAGTGACCCATGCGGGGCAGGAGCTCACCAGGCGTGCACACAGCTGGGGACGTGTTCGGGATCGCTTGGTTTGGTGGGTTCGTGCTTTCCCCTAGTTGAGTTACAGATTTACCCCACTGAACTTGAAATGCAGCTTTCAAATTGTATTCATACCTGCTATAGTCTTCATAAAATATTTAAATGTAATCTAAAGTGAGTTTTCCTTGCCTCCCATTTTTCCAATTTATCTCCATGAAAAACAGATTATATTCATGTAGTGTCGTCAGCATGAAAAAGTGAGAAGAATGATCTATGTAGGCTGTGCTTATTTTTTTTCTTTTTCCTGTCACTAGTAAGATACAATAATATTCTCTTACCTTTCTGGTAGTGAAAATACACAAGCAAGAATTTGAGTTCTTTCTAGCTCATTCCTATGAAAGAAATGAAGTGTCACAGCTTAGTTGTAACCTGTAAAGCACATCAGAGGTCTTGAGGAACAGTGTTGTGAGCTGTAGCTGTGTCAGGGCACCTTGCTTTTCCCATTTGTAAATATTAGGCAGCCTGTTCCATTCTAGGGAGAAATCAGTTTTCCTTAACTCACTTCAGCAAGCTGTGTCTCATGGGAATTGCAGAAACACCAGGCTGTGCCAGTCTGCTTCCAGCGTCATTGTTCAGCAGCACTAACCCAGGTAGGATGTTTTGGTTGGTTTTTTGTCTCCAAGTTTTGGTAGCAATTATGGTATGAAAAGACCACAAACAAAAGATTATTTTTGCATTCTTTTTCAGTTGGTGAGGCTGTTGTATTCATGTAAGACCAAAACAGCTGTGAAGTGAAATGATGATGAAAGAACTTGAGACTTAATTAACAAGCAGTATTCAAAACCCTAGTTTATTTTTAGCTGCTGCAGTACCTGACTGTGGTGGGAGAACACCTCACTTGTAAAATAAACACTTGAGATTTTTCATGAGTAGCTTGGCCTGTAATTAGTACTCAGAAGCTGCATACAGCAAATACTCGCATTTCCTTATAGACTGTCCAGAGTCAGTGCAGAATCCCTTCTCATAGCAGCTGCTCAGGTATGCTCAGTGCATAAATCAGAGGTGGAAAGCTGGTAAATATCTTGGCCCATAGTTCCTTGTACGAGCTCCAGCTCCAGTTGTATGGAAACCCGACTGACTGGAAGAGTACTAAAGTCTGATCTTTTATAGCTGATCTTTTTTGTTGAATGTTCTTGGGGGCAGGACTTAATTAATTGGACTTTCTCAGTAGATGTTAGAACCATGCTTCAAGTCACAGAGTGCAGTGCTCTAGTCTGGCTTCCATTCAGACATGATCAGTTAAATTTATACAGAGGAAATCTGTGATAGATAAGAGTAAAGGACTAATTCTAAATTTTTAATATATATGTCTTACTATATATGCAGCCATATATGTCTTACTGTATATGCAGCCATTTAAAAAATTTGCACAGAGTCAGCATGAACTTGAATGAAGAGTCACTGAGGGTGGATGGCTGCTAGGCCAGCATACCCAGTTGCTCTGTAAAAGATTTTAAGCCCTTCACCATAATTTGGTGAGTTCCACCAAAGTCCTCTTGTCTAGTCCTCTTCTGCTGGCTATTTAGGTATTTCCAAATTAGATTTCCTTCACTCTCCTAGATAGGTGGTTTGTGGGAGCCTTGCTGAGTAGATGCTGGGAGAAAAGTAGAACTTACCCTGTCTAAAACTATGTTATCCATCCATTCTTGTCCATGTCACCTCTGCTACCTGACAGATACATGTATGATGTGCCATGAAGGATATGAAAACTGAGGATGTAGTCTGCTAATTGGCATAAATTCTCTGCAGGGGCTACATGAGTAAGGGTCAAATCTAGGATTGTATTACTTAATTTTTTTTTTTTTTTAATAAGCAGGCATGGAGCTTACAGGTTGGCTAATATGTAGTTTATAAAGTAAATGTTTTTTATTTCTAGCCCACTCATCTTTAAAAAATGGCTTACTTAGTGCTGTAAGGCAAGTGTTACTTTTCTCTTTCCTGCCATGGTCAGCCCTCTGCCTACTGAATAAATTTCACAGTCTCTCAATATCATCTGTTTACATACACTGTAGGTGTGCAACTTACCATCATGAACTTCCATTTCTGTTTCCTGTCTCTTGAGTGGCAAAAGGACACTAATTGGGTAACACTTCCTCTGTTTCAGATTGAAGTGTTAAAAGAAATGTGGCAATCTAAGAACCTTTCTGAGTTACCATCCTGTCCTAATATTTTATGAACACTTCATGTGTTGTTCCTGTCTTTAGGAGATCGACCTGGAATGCTGTGCAGTTTCAAGATATCCACTGCCTGGTCCTGCGCTTGGTGCCTGAATCCCCAAGCAGACAACTGCTTTAGCACAGGTGATCTATGTGCAAGGCTAGCAACCCCCTCTGTCTCAGTGGGAAAGACCTCTTCCATTCATCTCCCAGCTGCTACACAAATTACAGCTAAACCAACATCATCTGTCTTCCTTAGGCCTGACACGACGAGTTCTTGTGACCAATGTTGTGACAGGGCATCGTCAGACATTTGGAACCAGTAGTGATGTGCTGGCACAGCAGTTTGCCACACAGGTAGGGAGAACCAGACACCATTTGTTCAGAGCACTGCTTCAGTGGTGGGCTCTTTGTTCTGTTTGGGGCAGGACTCCTCATACTGTACATAAGGGTTGTGATGACAGCTGCTGTTGGATGGCTGTTCCACAGCAGAGCTGATGTGTTCTGATGCTTGTACACAACTGAATAGCAACAAAAAGATTATCTGATTTCAATCTGTGGTAACAGGGGCAATTTTTGTTAAGATTACAGAGGTTAGAAGACAAGGAAGTATAAAAAGCACAGTAATAACAAATAAAATTGTTTTGGTTTTGGCAAATAACCTCATTCTAATAACACTCAGTGTATTGCCTCCACCGAGAAGGAGAAAGTCCCTATAAAATACTAATGTACTTGTTCACAAAGAATTAAGATGGTGAGATAGGAAATGAGAGTCCCTGCTTACCTAGGCAAACTTCTACAGCTAAAGTAAATAGCTGAGGTTTGAATGGAACTAATGAATTGGCTGAAAAATGTTGCAGCGTGTAATTGAAATTCCGCTTCTTAATGCGTCTGTTAAAATAATTTGACAACTCCACTGCAGAGCTCAAAAGCATGACGCAGACTCTGTCTGTGTAACTTGTAAGATCCTTGCAGGTGTTACAGAGTAGGTTTCTTTCTCTGGGATTCTCCCAGACCCCGGTGCTGTTCAACGGCTGCCGTTCGGGTGAGATTTTCAGCATTGATGTGCGCCAGCGTAACCGCAAGGGGCAGAGCTGGAAAGCCACTCGTCTGTTCCATGGCTCAGCAGTTACATCTGTTCACCTGATGGAGGCTGAACATTATCTGATGGCAGCAGATATGGCTGGAAAGGTATGGTTTTGTTGTGTTTAGGGTATTTGGTTCCTTCTGGTATCTGGGCATTTACAGGTACTTTTACCACTCCCAAGGGCAGATGCCCTTAGTATGTAGTATCGAATTGGGAGATAGTTCCATTTATGGATCTTTTTCTAGAGCCCGTTATTTATCACAGAATGGTTTGGGTTGGATGGAAACTTAAAAATCATCTAGCTGCAGCCCCTTGTCATAGGCAGGGACACCTTCCACTAGACCTTCATCCAACCTGGCCTTGAACTCTTCCAGGGATGGGGCATCCACAACTTCTCTGGGCAACCTGTTCCAGTGCCTCACCACCTTCACATTAAAGAGCTTCTTAATATTTAATCTGAACCTATCCTTCTCAGTTTAAAGCCATTCCCCCTTGTCCTATCACTACATACCCTTATAAATTGACCCTCTCCAGCTCTCTTGTAGCCTCCTTTAGGAGGAGGCTGCTTTTGCAGGCTGCATTCTCTCAGCCTGTCTTCACAGGAGAGGTCCTCTAGCCCCCTGGTCATCTTCACGGCCCTCCAGACATGCTCCAACACATCCAGCCTTTGAGTGCTCTCTGCTTTAATACATCCTCTCTCAAACAATTCCCTCAACTTGCAGATAAAACTGTGGGACCTGAGAACAACAAAGTGTGTGAAACAGTACAAAGGTCACCACAATGAATATGCTCTTCTCCCTTTGCATGTAAATGAAGAGGAAGGACTTCTTGTAGCAGGTGGGTTGACTTTTTCCCCTTTTTATTTGTATAGTGTATGGTAGTGATTTTCTTATGCCCGAGGAGTGTTTCTTAGGTACAGCTGTTAGAAGCTGCAAAGCTGTTAATTCTTTAAAATTCAGAAAAAAATTAGCCTAATTAGCCTTAAACATACTGTAATACACTATGAAAATTATGTTATGGATGCACACCTACTGTATTCAATCCTATGAGGTGCTCAACAGCTTTATCTGCTGTGTCCTGCAAAAGTCCTATTATCCTTTCCACAGTATGTCTCAAGAGTAGAGCAGAAAACACTTGATTTTAAAGTTCAGGGAAACAACATGGAAATAGGAGGCTTGGTGATAACTGTATATAGAGACTGTGTATATCTTTAGTTGGTGCTGAAGTGGAGAATGTGATGATGGCCTGAAGCATTGGCATGTGGGCCTGACTCCTTGTAAACTGTCTATACCATTCACATTAACTTCCAATTACACTCAGATTTTTTTAGTAGTATTATTATTGTATTTGGGGTGAGGGAAGAAGAAGTAGCAATATGTGAAAAGAAACCCTTACAGTGTAGCCAGGCTTCATAAGGTCACTGTAAAGATAGTGACCTCCTTTCCTTGGATTTGTCAGTAAGTGGTGGAATAATAAGAATTTTTAATTTAACTGAATTTTTCTCCCCTTTTTTTGGCTTAGGAGCTTGATAAAGAGAAAAGCACTCTAAATACTGATTTATTGTACCTTTAATTACCTAGTAGGAAATGCACATTTTTTCCACTCTTGTGGAAAAATATTCAAAATTTTTGTTTTGTGAAGCATGGATAAGCACTTTGCCTGTTGTGGGTGTAAAAATATTCAGTGTTTTCCCCATAGACCTTCTGCTTCTGTGGTGATAATCTTGCAGAACCATATAAAGTCATTTTTGTGTAATGTTAAATATTTTGCTTTCCTCCCAGTTGGTCAGGATTGCTACACCAGAATCTGGAGTCTCCAAGATGCTCGTCTGCTTAGAACCATCCCTTCTCCCCACCCATCTTCCAAAGATGCCATTCCTAGTGTGGTGTTTTCTTCAAGACTTGGGGGTAGCCGAGGAGTTCCTGGCTTACTCATGGCTGTCAAACAGGATCTCTACCACTTCTCCTATAACTGACATTATATTCTCAAACCAATCTATATGTGACTTCAGAATCTTTACACCAGTCACCAAGCTGTTGAGTCATTATGTGCTGCTGTAGCATCTGCTTTGCTCATCTAATTAGCAGTTCAGCAAATCTTGCTGTATACATACATCTCAGAGCTCTTGTAAATAAAAGCTGAACCCTGATGAACTGTAGGCAAGATTCAGTCTCTCTGAAATCTAGCTGTAAGCCTGCCAAGCAGGTAACTTAAAGAGCCTCTGTTGTGCTAGCTGAATTTGCTGTCAAAAGGCTGCTCTAACTTGATTCTAGTTTGGTCACCTAACCTTAGCTGTGGTCTCATCTGCCTCAAGAATTATGCTGGCCCAGCAGCATGAAGCAGCTGATGTTGAGAAGCTGAACACTGGTAGTGTTCTGGGGCTTTATTCGGAGTAGCTTTGATTGGGGTTCCTGCAACTGCCACTGCTCCACCTTAGAAGCAGTTGGTTGGAAGCAACCACACTCCATGGTTGGAAACAGTTCAAGGAGCAGCTGTTTTACTCACCCTTGCTGTCAGTCCTTTTTGCTGGCTCATACTAAACTTTGTCCCTTTCAGATGATGGTAGTGTGTGAGTGCCCTGCCACCATCTCCTGTAAAAAGCAGCAGGCATGGAGCAAAGCCCCTTTTCTGGTCCAGTAGCAAAGCTGAATGCTCCTGTTAATTTATCATAGTGTTTCCTAACCAAGTCCACACCCCTAACATGCAGTTTGGTCAGCGGTCTGGAAGGACAGGCTTGCTCATGCAGCTGGAGCGGGACACGAGCCCAGTTGTACAGACCACCTCTCTGGGATTTGGAATCACCTGTGCAAAGTCAGTATACAGAGGTACAGCTGGGCCCTCAGCTGCAGAGCTGTGTACCAGCTCACAGTAACTGGCTGGTAGCATATCTGTGTTTGAGAACAATCACCATCCACTGGAGCCTCTTCACTTCCTGCCTGGTAACCAGTCTGGGTTGGGCAACACCATCCTGCTCTCAGCATCTGTAAGAATATCACTGACCAGATCAGGAACCTGTGAGAGGGTAAAGCCCATGAACTAGGATGGGCTTTACAGGAAAGACACCCTGCACTCAAGTTTTCCAGAATTCTTACTAAAGGAGTGCCAGAACCATCTGTTCATCCTGGGATCTGCTTAGAGCATTCAGGTGTACAGTTGTGTCAGAGATGCTACTTCCCCTGGGGTGCTGCCAGCTCAGCAGGTGAGCATACAAATGGGTTCCAGTGACAGCCATGCTGCACAGCACGTTAAGAGGGCTCAGTGAGATGGCCCTGGCAGAGAGCAGGGCTGGGACTCTGCATTCCCAGTGCCTTCTGCCAGCACAGGAATGCACATGCACACAGAGATGAGTGCTGCTGCTCTCTACAGCTGTGGCCCCTCACAGCAGTTCTCACCTGGGTCTGTGTCTTCGCTGGAAAGGACAGCAACGTGGCTGAGCATCCTAGGAAGGAAGGGGCTTTCAAGTCCCACACCAAGCAATCCTCTTTCTGCCTTCAAAGTAAGCTCCCACCAGCACTCTCTTAGGCATTTACAAAGTTTTCCAGCTATCTCATTTCTTTACAGATACTATTTCTTTTTTGCAACTAAAGCTTTTGGCTAGAGCAACCTATTTATGGAGGGATTGTACCCTGCCACCTTCATCCTGATGAGCCATCAGCTTTGTTTAACCTCAGACTGGTGCATGTGCAGGAAGGCTCCTACTTTTTGCTCCTCTTAAACAGGAATATTTGTAGTTTAAAAACTGGGTTAGTAAAACCGTTCAACCAGTCACAAAATGTTTTTCCCAGAGGAGAGGGTGAGCTGCAGCACGAGCACAGTGCTGTTAACAGGGATAAGGCACTAAGGTTGTGGCGTGAGCTCCACAGGAGTTCATTGAGGACAGTTCACCCCTTTGCATCCCTGCTAGTGGCCTGAGCTCACTGAACACACTTCATGAGGGTGTCGCTGGCTTCTGAAAGGAAGCCTCAGAAGCGCCCTGCAATGCAAGGCACTGTGCAGGGAGTGCATAAACGCCATGAAAACCTAGAGCCCGTACACTTCAGTTTCTTTCCAATGCATTCCTCCTTCTATCTTTCAAGTGATTTTGAGTAAGAGGGAATTATTCAAATAAAAGTACCAGAAAGGATAGGCCCTAGTAAAAACTGTCTCTGACCTGCAGGGTTCCACACTCATTTCTCCTGTTCTCTCACAACCTTCAGGCCTAAGCAATGTCCTTGCTGTTCCGAGAGACCGTGTTCTCAAGAGCTCTTCTTGCTCACCAACACTCCAGTGTTATGTGTGGTGGCCTCCTAACCTTTCTTTGCATTTCATTCACCCATTAATCTATACAGAAGACAATAGAGCAGGAAAACTCTCCTCTTGGGAGCAGTGTCAGAACTTTACAGTGTGAATATATTGTCAGAAATAGCTGCTGCAAGGGTAATCAAGATGAAACCCAGCAAATACTCAAAATAGTTTTTTCCCTCCCTGAGTACACATTCAAAACCCCCAAATCTTTCTTGTATCTCGTTAAGAGCCAACTTCTTTCCCCATGGGCAGACTGAGCTGTTAATTCCTTACAACCATGGTTCCCCTCATACCTCTGGCTTTAGTGTTCCTCTGCAGAGCCTTCTTTCTCACACAAAACAGTGTGTGCTGCTCACAGCATATTCTTTGCTGCCCCTTCTTTCCACAGACAGTGTTTATGAGAGCAGGGATTCTCCTGCTCTCCTAAATGGTAAGCCTTGCAGGCTATTCCCATTCCCTGTACTACCCTTTGAAAACCAAGGGACTCAATTACCAGTTGCTTTGCTTTTCAATTTGAGAAAATACTCCACAATTTGTCTTGATTGGTTATGTTAATCTTTGACATTTTCTGTTGCATGCACAATAATAAATGCACACAGCACAACTTTCAAAAGCATTTGCATTGCCTTAGTTAATAATGCATACTGCAACTAAGCATCTGTTCAGAAAACAGAAGTGTAGTTAACCCCATCCCACTGCAAAGTCCTAATATTACATCTGATAATCAACTCAGTTGACAACATACTTTATATTGATCTTCTTGCTAGTAAACATGTGTGGTTCAAACATTTTCAAGCAGGAACCTACCAAGATCATGAAATCCCTTAAAGCAGAATTAATTCCAAAATTTAAATAAGAATTTAGACTCTTTCAGTGCTCTTAACTCCAGTAATTCCTGTTCTGCAAGAACAAGACCATGCAAACAATTATGTCCAGTTACCGTGGGAAACACAAACTCAGAATTGTGGTTGAAAGGCATCTTACATAACTGAAGATAGTTTCATCTCTTTGTTCCTTTTAGGGAAAATTCATAAAACAAAAGAAAATAATTTCCTTTTTGTTGTTTCCAGGAGTCAAGACACACACACATGTCCCTGCAAACCCATTCACCCAGTGCTTTTGCAGCCAACATTTCTAATTAAGCCTGGAAAAGCACTAAAAAAGGAGAGGGCAAGCAGGGCAAGAAGAGAGGCAATTTGGCTTCAGTGACAAACTGCAAGCAGTTTACAGGCAGCAGCTAAAGTATATGAAATCATCTCTTTCATTGCACAGCAACAGCGGGACCCTAAGGCAGCTAAAAAGGAACTGCAAATGCTCTTCTGTCTGATACAGTATCAAACCATGTATTTCTTTGCCTCAGCTTCTCAGCGAGGACCCGACTAGTGGGAAACTCTAGGAAGGCCAGCCCTGTGCTCCAAGGCAGGCTGAAGCATCCTTCATCCAGCAGACACCATTTCCTTGGTCCCTTTAGTTCCTTGAAGCACGGCACTCAGGAACCCACCTCACCAAACTGCCAGTGCCTCCCGTCAACACCGCTCTCTCAGAAGCCACACTCTCACCCTTACTCTGTTCCACGTTCCCTGCTGCTACCAGTCATCTCTCAACCCTGATTAGTAAAGCTCTTTACACATAAACCCCTTTAGGTCACATAAGGTTCTTAGACACAACAGGTAGGAAAAAAAAAAAAAACAAAACAATTTTAACTTGAAATTTCTAAAGCAGGGAGATTTGCTTCTAGGTCTTCTGTGGTGGTCTTGGTCACATCTTTCTGTTGGTCCCAATTTACTGCATGTACATGCAGTACATGCATTCATGGTCATTTCTTCTCTATTATCCTGATGAATACTGAAACTAAGAGGCTACAAAAATAAATTTACTAGTCACAAATTCACACTGGCATTTTTGCATTTTTAAGTTCAAGAGAGACCTATTCTAACAGAACTAGAAAATAATGCATTTATTATGAGAAATGCATTCAAACCAAACTATGTGCATAGTCTCAAGGTATCCCCTTACAGAAGCTGCTTTCAGAAAAGTTACAATCTAGCGGTGGAAAATTCAGCTTTGGTACCCAAACCTTCAGTGACTTGTGGCTGCTTGGACACACTGTATTTATTACATATACTGTGAGCTGAATCCAGCAATCAGCACCAGCCCAAAGTACTTTCAAGACTTTGAGATTTTGAGGTGAGGGCCTGGGGGCTGAGAGATGCTTGACCCAACTGTTTAAAACACTTTACAAATCAGTGTAATGCTTCAAAAATGGAAGCCAAGGGACAAAATTGATAAACCTTTACAGGTAATGTCTGAAAATACAATCAAGATCACCCGCCTTTTCTTGTTGAAACAACTTCTTTCCTATCTGTTGGTATCATGGTAGCTGTGAAGCACTCTGATGCCTTCCTGACAAGTCATCATCAGCACATCACCATCCTACATATGCACCTGCTCCTCTCCAGTGCTGCTGAAAAGTTGCCTTTTAAGAAGAAACAGAAAGATTTAACCAGCTTTTCAAAATGTAAGAAATCAGTATGTTTCAGAATCTCTGGCATTCTTGAAATTAGAATTTCTGTAATGCCACAATTAAAACATCTCCTACATAAGGACTTTCACATCATCTATATATCACTGGTATAATTTTTTTTTGCTTGAGTTATATCCAACAAAAAGAAAGTTAAAAAGCTGAATGCATTTAAATTTTGGCTTGAGACAACTAACTAGCTGCCATTCTACTTCAGCTTTGTCATATTATACTGTTGATTTTGAAAGCCCTCATAGCAAATTTTTATTTATTTTGGCATTGACATGATTTCATTGTTGATGTACCTGCACTACAAACAGATACATTTTATGACATAATATATACACTGTGACTGACAGAATATCTATGTCAACATTGCTTTGCCATGAAAGAGTGCCCAGCTAAAGAAGGGGATGGGGGTGAAACCTGGCTGACAAAAAGCAGACAGTTATATCGCTTGTCCAAATCACTCTCTGTTCTCAAATTACTGGCAAGCAAAGTCATATTTGTTGGTGCCAAACTATATTACAGCCAGCAGCGATAATTAAATGCAAGGACAATGCCACAATACGTGACATTACAGTGATTGACAATGTCAGTTGACAAATAAAACATGAAAATTATGAGAGGCTGCCAAAATTGAATTATATTAGTATTAAATCTAATTGGGCTGGTTATGCTGAAAGCAAAAATATGGACAACAAAGTCTGCAGAACCAGGTGGGGAAGCCAGAGTCCTGCAATGTTAAAGCCAATGCTCCCAAAGCAATAGAGGCATTTGTGAATGTCTCAGCACAGTCACAGCAGACACCTGGCATAACTGCAAGGCAGATCTAACTTAATGATGGTGTTTATTTCCACAAATGAACTGTTGTTGACCTCAAAAGTTAGCAAGGGGTGTCTTGTCTTCCAGAATACACCAAAGGTCCATTTCCCGAGGGACACAGACAGGAACATACAGGATACTGGCAAACTTCAGCCTGGGCAACTTCACCTGCAAGGCACTGGGCAGGAGAGCGAATGAACAGGAGAACCAGTGCAGGGGGTGGAAGTGGGGGAGGGCAGGAATGAAGGACAAAGCAGTTTGCTTGTGCAAGTAACTCCACCTCAGAGCCTGCTCCTACCCTGACAGCAGCTACATGTTGCAGCCATGCTGTTCCACCATCTGTCCCCTGGCTGCAGTCTCAGGTGCAACATAGACCTGGTACACATTTAAGCCAAGAATGGCCTACAGAAGGATTTGGATAGGGAATCTAAGTAAAAGTGTCCACATCTATATGAAGCTTACATATATCTGCTTCACAGAATTACAGGGAAACCCACATCATTTATTTGAAGATGAATCTTCATGCTGAATCGGCATATGTACCCATAATGGAAATAAATCCATCAGAATAGAGCAATCAACAAGTCTAGGCCTGTTTTGTGGTGCTTTGGTAAGGATTTCAGATTTTCACTGGGGCACACATCTTTGCACACTGGCTAGTTCATATGATTGTTATTTTACTTGATATTTTCCACAGCATTTCCTAATTGGAAGAGGTGCAGATGCTGCTCAATCTGTCAATAATCAATCTGACATAATTTTTTCTGGCAAGAGATTTACATCAGTCAACTTCAATCTAACTCAGAACATGATTTTATCGGGTCACATCTCAGACCAATTGAATTCATTATCCTACAAAGTAAAGGTGACAATTTTAACTGCTAAAATATTAACATTACAGTGAACTTCAGTTGACACAAGGGACACATTATCATTTACCAACTGCAAGTTCATGGTAATTTCTCTTCAGTGTAACACACATAGTGATGATTTTCTAGACATTTCCTGAAAAACAGTCTCCTTCTATCTTTGCCCTTGTCAATACAGAAGACTTTTCCACACAGGAGCTGCATTACTATCGGACCTATCTCATGGTGCTATAATGAAACTCACAGTTTGTGCTTTTGCATAGGTCCAGCAATGTTGCTGTGAACTTTTGACAGGTTTTCCAAAAACTCACTCTTGGCAGGTGCTACCCATAACACAAACCATCTCTCCTAATAGTTCAGGAATAGAACTATTCTCATATATAGAACTATACTCACAGCTTTCTATTGACAGTCCCACCCCAAACACAACATGCTCCCCTGTTGTTTTAGGGATTTTTTTTCCAGGATTTCCATTTCCTTCGTGCAAGTTTTCTGTAGAGCTTACTGTCCACAGACATCTCTTAGGGCTCGTTGGTTTATTGAATCTTAATGTGTTAACACTGAATAGCATTGGGCTCTGCTAACATCTATCCCCTCAAATATGTAAGCCATTTAATAACCATATTCTATACTGTGTACTCACAGCACCCAACAGTACCAGAAAAAATAAGTGCTATTCTGAACAAGAAACAGCAGGGAACTTAAACCTTAGATCTTTACATTTTTTTTTCATTTTAGAAAACAAAAATCCCAAATACACCTCTCAGCATTCTCCAGAAAGAGTAACACCAAGCCTGCTGCAGTTCAAGCACCACATAAAAACTTTGCTTTGTAGAGAAACATCATAGAAGATTCAGGTCCAGGATAATCTCTCAAGAAGAGACTCTGATACTGACAGGTTGCTAAGTTACTAAGACCACATATATACTAAAAATGTTTTGACAACATTTTCCTTTTGATTAAGTAGTACTTGCTTTGACAAGGAAGAAAAAAATCAGACAAGTTGTTGAAACAGATGCCAAAGATTTTATACAAGGAATGTCATGGCTGCTTTCTCTTTGTGCATAACATGGTAGTAAAGCTACATGCATAAATAGCACACAGGGCACAGCCTACAAACCAAGAACACACTGCTCACCCATTAAAAAAATAAAGAATACTTTGAAGCACAGAATTATGCTAGATGTACAGAATGTCTTTTAAGAGAGGATTTCTACCTACTCATGCCCTTACTTGGACAACTGTCAGTTTATGGCAGACTTTTGCTTACAAAAACATAAGACAGTCCGCAGTAAACTTGGCCAGTACCGAAGGTGTCCTGGAACATCTTCTAAGTTTACTTCCTTGTGTAGGCTGGATGTAGCTGTGAAGGGACAAACACTTTGTGAGCATGTTCTTTCAGAGACTAAGTGAGAACCGCTTGTTACAAGGAAAGTCAGAACGCTTGTTCAGAAGATAAAGTTCTTTATAGCAGTTAATTTAATAATACAGTCTTAAAACAGGGTGTTGGGCACTCATCTACACAAGAGCACATTTAATAAGCTGGGGAAAAAAATACCACAGTTCCAGGACACTGCATTAAACTCCAGCCACTCCAAGAGGAGGCAACTCTCATGTGGAGAAAGAATTCTTGTCTGTGTAAGCCAAGAAGGGAGAATTTTAGGCAGTTTAATCCACAATGGTCTCTTACTTCTTATAAGTGGAACCACAAATCCACAGTACATGACAGTATAAGTTAGGTTAAGTGGTGCTTTTCATAATAAAATCAGTGAATTCATTGCAGTTCTTTCACAATAGAATGAAGTCCAGTGAGTGCCAGTTGCTAGGAGCAAAGAAGAAAGGTTCCCATTTTCCAGGTTGCTTTGTAAATTCATATTATTAGAAGAAAGTAAGTCAAATCTGTGCAGTTTCTGTGCAACCCTATCTGAGAACATAGAGGCTTCAGAGACTACAGGATCACTTAAAAAGTGGGGGGAAAGGAAAGTCATCACAACCCAAATGACTCAAACTTCGTATCTCAGAATTGCCTACAAAACTTGTTCTCTTCTGCTCTGGACAAAACTTTTAACTGCAATGATGTTGCAGAGAAACTTGAAGAAAACCTGAGTACATGAAAACATTATCAGGGAGAGAAAAACCCTGCTACCTTTTGATCTGGTACTGAAGTTGAAATGG
Organism: Phainopepla nitens; assembly: GCA_013400175.1. Lineage (NCBI taxonomy): Eukaryota > Metazoa > Chordata > Aves > Passeriformes > Bombycillidae > Phainopepla > Phainopepla nitens. Next base: position 875,719 of record VXBQ01009273.1, on the reverse strand, counting down.
CAAAATCAGAATGCTTTGCCTCGCACTTTAGGATTTGCTTTACCTTTCAGAGCTCTAGTGCTCTCTGCAGGGAGTCCGTGTTAACTTGATAACTCTTGCACTGCAAGACCATTGCTTATATCACAGTTCAAACAAACCTGCTAACAAATCTGGGTTTAGTCTTCCATGGCCAGAAGGGCAGCACCTCCAGATGCAGAGTTGGTTGAACTACCAGGTGTAATTCACATATCGACACTGGAGATTCCTGGCAGCACAGCATCCAAACCTTCCTCAAAGGACATCATGATCAGCAAGACATTCCAAAAGAAGAAGCCTATAATTCTGATCCAATACAGTAAGGAACACCATCATCCATCATTTGAACTAGGAATACTCAAAGCTTCATTATTCAACCATATTCTTATATACTAAATTTTACATAGTTTATATATATATAATTTTTTTAAACTGGAATAAAATACACTGGATTTTGGTTTGTTCATTTACAAGGGAGCTCCCTCCCTTTCCCAGTTAATCTGAAATTAAAACCTAGAGGCTGAACATAAGCTCATTCCCAGCATTCCAAGATGGATATAACACGAGAGGAGGCCAGAAACTGGAAACATGCACTCTGGCTGCAACAGGTTAGAAGGTGAAAGGGAGACCAGATATTTTCATTTGTAACCCTGAGAACATAAGGAATTGCAAAGAGCTGGAGAGCAGCCTGGGGTTAAAGGTCCCCAGGCTTTTTATTGCAGTTAAAGCAAACTCGGACGGGGTGATCCCACCCGCGAGAGGGAACCGCTCTGCGGTCGTGTGAGCACTCGTCACAGAATCCTTGGCCGCAGGCCCGACAGTGGTGCTTGGAGAGCTTGATACTGAATTCCTTCCGGCAGTTGTGGCAGTGCAGGATCTCATGATCTGGTACCCAGTATGCAGGTCGGGCAGCGTCCTTTACCAGACCTGAGGAGGAAGAGAGGTGGGGGAATGAGAAAGAGGGAGAACAAAATAATCCACGAACACGAGCACGTCAAGAATGTACTCCAGTGGAGGCACTCAGGCACTGCACGTCATACCGCTGTGATTAAGGGGAGGTGACCTACTGACAGAAGCTCTCAGTGCAATGAGTAGCCATTTAGGGCATTCTACCATTCTGCCACATTCTGCCTCTCTTCAAAGAGTAAACTGTGCCTCTTTTAATAGAGGCATCTTGCCTTAGACTCTTCCAGAGGTTAAGACACTTGGTTTTCCCTACCTTCAGTTTCAGCTGTGGCCAAAAAAACCACCAAGTCACCAAACCAAATATTCAGAAATGCATGTACTGTCTGAACTGAGAAAGGGGTTTATTCTGCCCTTCACTGAGTCAGACAGCAAACACCCACAAAGGTGAAGGTAGGCAAAGCAGCTGAACAATGATCTGCACAATGAGTAGCAAGTCAGGTCCAACAACAGAAGATTCAAATGTGAAATGTTTGCTGACATACCTAAACTGCCACCCAGCACATGAAAGAGCAGCAGAGGTTCCCTGCACTAAGCTCACTACTAAAGATCAGACTACTTCCTCATCATTATCAACCTGGGCAGCTTCAAATTCTCAGCCCTGCCCTCAGAAGTGCCAAGAAGTACCAGCAATATCCATGAACCCACTTAAAAGGCACTCAGCATCTCTGAAAGAAAACCAAAACTGCCAAAATGCTTCCTAATTGGCCAATCTTTAGGGAACTCCAAATGGCAGGTCACTGCAGTGAATCCATCTGAGCATGAATTACACACAGCTTGGTGCAGTTTTGCATAATAGGGTGAAAAGAGAAAATGTTGTCTGCAGAAACAACATGCTAAAAACCATGAGTAAACATCAAGCAGAAGAGGTCCAGAGGGCTGTGGAACTCTCAACCAACAGTGGTATCACAGCTGAGATGCAGCCTGTCACAAAAACTCTTGAAGTTTAATAACAAGTTTTGTTCTGTCTTTAGACAAAAAAAAAAAAACACACACAAAAAAAACCCACCACCAAAACAAACAAAAACCAACCAACCAAACAAAAACCATCAGAACAGAACAAAACTCACCTAAGGGAATGTCCATAGCTGTCACCACTGCTCCAAGTGTGTTTTGCACAGCTTCCCCCACCTTCCTGGCAATAAGTGTCCCCCCTTCCTCATCTGAAGGCAGTTCAGCCACATCTGCATGACACAAGAGTGAGAGGCTCAACACCTAACCATCACCCTTTCTGCCAAGTTTCAGTTAATGTACATTAATAAAACCAGCAGCAAACCCAAAAAGCAAGTAGGAATCTCTCCTCAGCCTTTATGTTCCTCATCCACAATCTTGGATTGCAGAGTGTTCATTTTAGCAATAATGGACAAAATACATAGTCTGCTGTAACATAAGCACCCCTACTTTGATGTTAGCACCAAACCATCAGCAGTTGCTAGGAAAACAAAGTAAAGATACAATTAGAAAATAATTTTGTCAGCAGTTCAGGTATCTGGTAGGGTCATCTTTCTTCCAAAAAGCACCGAGCTCTTCAGCTTCCTCATCAAAAACTGTTTGGAAACCCAGCGTGAACAACACTGTCTACACCCACTGGGAATGGCTGTGATGCAGAAACCAGGGACAAAGACTTCAGGCTAGTGCCCATGGATAGCTCTGTCACCATCAGCTCAAGATTACCTAGCTGGATGCCCCTGTTGTCATAGCAGTTGTCACACACGCGCACCGGAGCAGGTCCCCAGCCTCGCTCAGGCACTGGGCGGCTCCTGGAAGAGCAGCCATCGCAGAAGCCCTCGCCACAGGCCCGGCAGTGATGCTTTGTGTCGTTATCTTTGAAAGGCGTGTTGCACTTCTTACAACTCTAATCAGAACAACACAGGAGGAAGAACTGTTAGTTTGATCTTCCTGAAGTGAAAAATAGAGAGCAGAAGCCCAGGATAGGAAGTTTGAGACTGAAACTGTGAAAAATACAGTTACACACAAGACTTGGGTGCTATCAGCCCCGTAACTTTACCCCAGGGAAGTGATTTAGAACAGTAGGTGTACAGTGGTTAAGCCAATGTATTGCTGTAATCTCTTCATTCACAATCACCAATAAACACAGCCACATCATGCAGGGCTGAATGACGGGTATTTAACCTTTCTGAGGGTAAGAATTCAGAAGGCAGTTTTCATTGAAGAAGAATCTGTTTCTGGCAAGACACAGGGAATCCTTTTCTAGTTGAACTGTTTGGGCCAGCTTTTTACATCTGGTATGAAACCAGAGTTTAATCTCTGCACCTATAAAAATAGTACTATTAACTGCAGTGGCCAGATTTAAGCTGTTGATTCTTTGCTTTGAAAAACAAGTTCATGCAAGCCAGGATTTTCTGTGATATTGCTGGGAGAGTAGCTCACAAAGAGCAGGGAGAAACCATCTCTTTATCAGGGCTGGGCCAAGTCGCTGTTCATAATTTCTCTGGCTAAGTCAAGAATGAGGAGAGAACACTTCAGTTTTCTCAAAGTTGTAGGAGTAGGGATTGCTGCAGTAAAACAAGAAGCATTTGGAATCTGCAAAGTACTTTACTACTTAAAGAGTAAGGAAAAGGGATTTAGCCAGGCAAAGCCTTTCTGTCCAGCAGCTGCTATTTACCAGAATCTGAGAGTTGGGTCTCCAGTAAGCTGGGGCAATCTGGTCTGTCAACCAGGAGGTCACAGCTTTTGTGGGTCCCAGGCTAAGTTCAGATACTGACTGAGCCATGAAATTCATGCCATCCAACAAACGCTGGGCTGCATTGTTGTTGTCTTTCAGAAATCCATCAGTCTGGAATGAAACAGATATCCATTTGAGAATAAAAACAGGGAAACCTTTGTTTTTTTAGATGCAGATGGCTCTGCAACCCATTACTTCTGTTAAACTGGAGGGCAAGCAGGAGAAAAAGATTGGCCAGCCCTGCTTTAAAAGACAGGAGTAGGCTGGCAACTTAGCCATTTCAAGATGGCCAAAAGATGTCTGAAAGTCCTTGCAAAGGCTCTTTCGAACAGCAGGGACTAGCTTAACGAAAGGCAATCTATTTTCTCCATCAACATCCAGAAGAACCAAATTAGCATGTGCATGGCTACACACATACACAAAGACTGCCCAGCAACCAGACTTACCCCAGGCCAGACATGCTCAATTTCTGTCCTCACTACAGTGTTCACAGGGTCCTGGTTGCCAAACCAGTACTGGCGGCTGCGATACACCACGCCGCAGTTGGGGCACTCGATCACGTACCTGCACAAGAGGAGGACAGGTCACCTCTCGGGCAAGTCCCGTGCACCAGGCAGCACAGACACCACAGAGAGACCTCAGCTGCAGTACTCACCCTGACCAGGCATACTTGGCAAGGCCCAGCCAAGGGGAATCTGTGGAAGCAGAGGTTTTTGGCACCACGCTGACCTCCATCCCTCGTTCATAACAGGCCTACAACATAAAGGCTCAATTAAAACTACATTCTTGGTAATCCAAATCTACATCTGGCTGCTGTTTGGCCATGTAAAGCATATAATTAGCACACAGAGGTCCACAGCAAAGGAGCACTCATCAGAACTCATTTAAAAAAAAAGTAAAACCAAACCCACTATCAATAATAGTATCAGGGAAGTATTTCTATATCAATAATGACCATGATGGTAGCCAAAAGTTTCCTGTCTCCTGCACAGATCCTTCAGAAAAATTGGCTAATACCAAGCACTGGGCATAAGCAAATGAGAGTAACCATGTCGAATATATAAAAGGTCAATGTCACCCAGGTTAAGAGCAGCCAGCTTCGAAATATAGCTAGAAAATTACACATAGCACACAGAAGTGATGAACTCGCCAAGCAAACATACAAATCAAATAAGGATCAATTTTTCTTGTCAAAGCTATGAGCACCTCTGACATTAAAAATAAAAAGAGGAAGAAAACAGACACATGCCTGTGATATTCCTCATTTACTTGGTCATACTTTCCTTTTTCATTCTTCAGACCTTGTCCTTGTATCTCACCTTGCAAGTGTAGACTCTGTTATCATACTGGTGAGAATATCTGCATCGACTTTTGGATTCATGAGGGACTCCTTCCTTTGCATGGTTCATGCTCTTCTTACAGCCACACCTGAGTACACAAGAGCAATAGTTGCTGCTCTTAGACACAGGACAGATATCACCAAGATTTCATTTTTACTGCTATCTTGCATTTTTATAGATGTTGTGCCCTCAAACCATCTTCACAACTGTACATACAGCAATGACATAATTTACTACTGAAAGGCAAGCTCTTCAGAAGGAGGTATAGCAACTGTTTCACGCACAAAGCAGCACCACACAACAATTCTCTGCAGAAAATGCTCAGCATCAGAAAAGAAGCATAACCGGCCACAACATCATGCTGCTACACAGCTCCCAGACTCAGAGCTCTGGCTGCCATCTACTGCCCTCCCAGGCTCAATCTTGGGGCTCCTTCCCAAGAGCTACAAGCCAAGATCTAATCAAATATGAGCTCCTCTTAGACCTAGTCACTGCATATAGCCCCACTCCACGATGTATGCTTTAGGTTTGTTTATACTGTTAAGGCAATAAAAGCCTCAGGAAAAAAACACCATAAGAAATTTCAGGGGATTTATTTAGACACTCCTTTCTTCCTGCCCTGCCTGCATTTAGGAAAAGATACAGGCAGCACAGGTTTGTAGTCATGCACAAAAATATAGTGGTCACAAACTGTGCACCCAGCTGGGATGTGGCAATAGTGGTTTTCTAGTTCACATAAGAGCTGAATTTCAAGCTAATTCTCCCTTGAAGCCCTAGCTGAGGATAGATGATGTCACGTGTCAAGATGTCACAGAAACTTTACATTCTGTGGCTGCAGGTGGGGACAGCACTATCCTCTATGAGGATGGAGAAGCATTTCTCATCTACTTACCCACAGCTGAGGCATACAGAGGAGCATGTGAAATATTCATCTGGAAAGAAAGAGCTGTGAGCCATCTGGTCATCAGGGATCTCCCCACTGAACCGGTCACTTAGTGCCTGTCAAACAAAAAAAGAATGAACTGGAAAGGGATTAAGGCCAATGAAGACATTTTGCAAGAAAAAGCATGGGTTCCTTTACTGGAGGAGGAGGCAGAGAGAGTACACAGCTAACAAATGTGTCTTACTAGCCTGGAAAACAAAACAAGGATTGGAAACCAACCAAGAAGGCAATCTTGCACTTGTACGGAAGTGACTTGAATACTTGTAAGATACTTTTTTTCTCTGCTCTTCTCTCCTCCTGTCCCTAGTTTGAATTTTGTAGTAGAAATGGGTGGTAGAAAATTGCATCCACCTCTGTGCATCCAATCCATGCTCAAAATAGCAGGTTCTTGCTAGAAGGGCTTTGCATTCTGGAAACCTCTGAAAAGAAACTCATATGATCATTTCTCATAGTTCACGAGAACACATTTTTTGCCTCTTGGTTAAGAAGGTGCTGCCCTGAGCTTTCCCCCTGACACCTGAACAACTGCTGTTCTCTGGTGAAATGGCAAAACTGAGACAAAGGGATCCGTACCCTTTCCTAGGAACATCCATTCTCAGATTAAATCAATCCTTAGCCTTGGCTCGCTTAACGTTTTCAGTTCCTTCAGGTGTTACATTTAGGGGAAAAAAGCAAATGGTTACAGTCTTTCTTGAAGGAGATCTCTGAAGGCATGAGATCTAGCTGAAACTCCTCCTACAGCTGAGGTTAATATAGTGGCTGCCTGTCTTTCTCTTCCTCCCCCTCTCCTCATAGGGTTGGGGTAGGTGGAGTGGGTGCGTCTTTGGTGTCTAACAAGGGTTGACTGTGCATACACACAGACTTGTATATACCTCTCTCATTACAGCTTCCCTCAGAAAAGTCCTCTATTTTAACATTTTATTTCACATAATTTCAAGGATATTTGCTTCACATTCTCTATCAAGCTTGACTGATACTGATACTTCTGAATGAACTCAGAGGAAGTGGCTAGAAATCTCTAGCAAGTCTTGTGTCCTCAGCAAGTGAAGCAAAAGAAGTTAATTTGTAGTCAGTAGTGATTTGAACACAGCAAACACTCTACAGGTCATGAATTTCAGTATACCAGCAGCTATATCTGAAACCATGCTACTTGATTATTGCAGTAGAGCCCTAGACATTAAACTAAAATTAATGACTCCAGTTTTTTTTCCCCTTGCTGCCTTTCTGCTCCTTAATGCAAAGAATTGAGTACATGCCACCCTGACACTGCCCTCTGTGCTTCAGCTACCACTAACGCAGAGCAGGCAGAATTATCTGTTCCAACAGCTGTGACTAACACCAGAAAAGACTGCTAATACTACCTCCTTGTGCAGATATGCCCCAGCTCTGCCTGCCCCTCCCCAGTAACAGCTGTGCTCTTCAGGGCAAAGAAAATATGATGTTAATCAGGTAGTAGTATGTGGAAACTTGTAGGAAAGACTGAAAGTTTAAAAACCCAAAAATCCCTCTGATATCTCAGCAAAGTGAAGTGTCGAAGAAAATCACTTGCTCTGAAGTGATACATCATTTGACTTGATCCCATCCTGTTCCCTAGCTATCAGCACAACTCCTTCCTCCTTTTTGCCTCCTAGCCCTTGGGTGATACTACTCAGTGCTAGGTTTTGCCAACTATTAATTCCCTCAAAGTCTCTTGCATTTTCTCCTCTTGTGCTGAGGCCAACTTTAGGAATTACATTAAAAAACTTTCTAAGGTCTCTCTTTGTAAATCACTGTCATTAAGTGCTTGCTACTCACAGCATCAGTTACTTTTTTCTTCCCAGCTCAGCTTTATGATCTTTCTCAGTTTGGCTCTTTAATTTTTCTTGACCTTCCACGGTCTTTATTAAAGTGTTTGTTCAGAAGTAAAAGAAAACTACTCAGCCTCCCCAGCTGTTAGACAAAATTATCATTCTCATGGAAGACTTGCATGCAAGTCTGCATCCCTGGTTCAGGTGCCCTGCCTTTATGAGCCACAGCTGAGTTAATAGCAACAGTGATACAAATAAACACTGTGACAAACTCTTCACTTACCTTTAGTGCTTTGTAGATAACCCCAGGCTGCCGAGGTGAGCGAGTAGTATTGTTCTCCAGCTGCTGCTCCACAGCTCGCCTCAGCCCGGAGAAATCTGTTGGAGGGTTGTATGTCCTTGTTCCCTTGTAGTGAATTGAGCTGAAAGCCTCAGGAAAACAGCTTAGCTTCCGAAACCGATCCTGAATGAGCTTCTCAGGAACCTCAGAAGGATGATCTAAATAAAAGAGTATCAGCAAGTTCATAAATAACTGATTGTTTAAAACAATACTTTAATTGCATAGTACTTGCATATGCAATATAGACATAGTTTTCTTAATTAAATCTTCTAATACATCTGGAATGTAGTTATCATTATATTTTAAAACAAGGAAAAGAAACAAACTTTCCAAAAGCAGTCTCTGTTTTGTGATACACAGCTTTAAATTCTAAGACCAAGTTTCTCAGGTAAAACCAGATACATCTAGATTTTGAAACACAGATATCCAGATTAAGGAGCAAGTCAGGACATAATATATGGAAACACAATGTCAGCACATTTGTTAGTTCTTCTCACCAGACCATAAGTTGGTACAGCTATTCCTAGCACCTGATAAGTGGAGGACATGAACCTTACATGGGCTGCCTGCTCTCCATGCCAACCCTGCAGCAAGGAAGACCAAGCCCTTATCAACAATTTGTACATGGCAAAGCACTTCAGAACAGGCCACATCAGGTCAGACTCCACAGAGCCAACCACATTCTCCTGCCTGCTTCCAGGTACCTGCTGTACATTTCACAATAAGGCAGGCCCCATCTTCCCTGTCCTAAAACCACATAAGCACACTTATCTCAATTACCTATTGAGACAGATGGTTACAGCTTTCTGCATATCCATATCCTAAGAGGTTTCTTTCCTATTCCTACAGTGATCAGAAGTGACCATAAAAAAATATTTTTTTTATGACACTGACTTTGCATACAGGTGCAAACTGTCCTCATGGGTCACTAAAGGCTGAACTGATGAAACAGCAAATGTCAACAACTCCATGAAAGGCTGAATTGCTAATCAAAAAATTGGTATATAAGGAAAGGATCTGCTTTATAGGTAAGTTAAAAGTTATTAAGAAGTTACTCCAATAACAACCAGTCAAGTTCTTCTACTAGTTTAAAATCTCACTGTTTAGAAAGGCCAAAATGAGAATATGGGTCAGCCAGGACTGCTGAGGTATTTATTACACAAGAGATGGCTCCTGCATGTCCACAAACAGCGGGACTGGGCCTCAGCCACTGCTGTCCCTGGGACAGACTCATTTCAGAGAAGTTCATGGAGAACTGTCTCCCATGGGAGGCATCTCACACAGGAGCAGGGGAAGGGCTCCTCTCCCTGAAGAGCAGCAGGAACAATGTGTGATGAACTGAGCACAACCCCTATTTTGTGTTTCCCTGCATGGCTGGCAGGGGACAAGGTAGAGCTGAGAAGGAGGGAGGGATGAGATTTATTTTACTTCTCATTATCCTGCTCTGATTTTGTCAGTAATGAATTCAATTAATATCCCCAAGTCAAGTCAGTTTTGCCCATGATGGTATTTGGTGAGTGATCTCTCCTGGACCTTATGTCAACTGCTGAACTTTTCATTATATTTTCTCTCTCCTGTCCACTTGTGGAGGGGAGTGATAGAGTGGCTTTGGTGGGTGCCTGGCATCCAGCCAGGGTCAACTCATCACATCAGTTTTCACCTTCACCTGCTGTATCACTCATACTCATGAACTTGTATGATGACCCTTCCTGTGGCTGGCAGAACTCATGACTATTCATTGCTGATGTTCAGCTGGCTAAGAGGGTTATTCCAGCTGATTTGGAATAGTCAGATCACCATGAGGGAATGCTCTTCTAGTTCCACAACTGGTTCCCAGACTGAAACCAGTGAGAGCAAAACCCAAATCACATTTTTACATCGTATTAAAGAATGCTGAATACTCAATGCAACCTGATAGTTTACAGACAGCGTTTACCACATTGTAATTGCAATTGCCTACTCACCAGAGCCCAGCAGCTTGGTGTACACAGTCTCATGAAAGATGATGACACCTGGACCCAAAGTTGACAGAGGAACATCTAGGCCACAGCGGGCCGTGGTAGCTTTTAGCTCCTTGGTGAAGTGTTTTAAATAAGCCTCCGAGGCATCACCAAGGAATTTGAAGAGGTCATTGTGGAGCCTGTCAGCACGAGTACGGTAGATGACAAGGTCAGAGATGGCCAGGACCTTCAGCAGCAGCCGTGTTCTCTGGCTGAGGTTGACAGTGGCCCCCAGGAGGCCCTCTGTGTCGATGACCACCACTCTGCGGACAGGGTCATAGGCTGCCCAAACGCCAACCGTGCACGACTCCTGCGCAGGAGACGTCTTGAAGACTTCCCGGCCATAGAAGAAAGTGTGGTTGAGGGTGTGAGACTTCCCATCCCCTGTGTTCCCAAAGATGGACACTACCTTTAGGTGCTGGTCAGGACTGCAGTCCAGTTTCTTAATAAAGTCTTCTTCATTCCTTACCTTCCAAAACAAAAAGAGAAAAATATTAAAACTATGTAATTGGAGTAGACAACACTGAAAACACAGCTGGTTTCAGGATTTGTAAGATTAAAAGGAATGATTACCTCCTCTTCAGATTTCATAAGTTTCTGAAGCACCAAAAGTACAAAGCAAAATACTAGAATGCAGTTTTGTAAAATGTGCACATTGATGGGATTTATGTTGTTCCATCGTGTAGATGTTTTGGAAGTGATGCTTCACTGAGATTATGTCTAGTCAAGTGTCTAGTCACTAGTCTATGTGTCTAGGTCTCTAGTACCTCACCCCATTCTCTGGGACAGCCCTTTCAGAGAAGGGAGCACAACACCACCTCCAAATCTGTCAGAACAGCTACGTGGAGCATGGCAGACTGTCTCAGTAGCACTGGTCTCCTGGCAAGCATGCAAATTCAGGCAGGGGAAAGAAAGAGGGGATTGCTTTTACCACTTTAACTTGCCTCATTCACAGAGGCTGAGCACCTGTTCAGGTGGAAAATTCTCTGCCATGCACTTGTGCTACATCTATCCACAGCCAGGGGCTCTCAGACACAGACTTTCCTATTCCCACTGCTCTCCAGCTGATCAATCCTTCATCTGGAAAGTGGGAGCAGAGTAGAAGCAGCAAAGCTGTACACTGGAGTCAGGTGCTCAAAGCAAGTCAAACTGGCTCTCACAGAAGTGCGGCAACTACCTCAATGATTCATTTCATAATTTACTGTATTGTACTTTCATTTAAAAAATAAAACAAAAGAACACACACGTACAAAACCAAAAAGACGTGCAGGTAACTTTTCTTTGGCTTTACACACTTTAACTGTCAAGCATCGTGCTGTCTAGGCTAAAGAACAGGGCATCTGCTGTTCAGATACTGGAGCAAAAGGAGCAGATAAACAAGCAGTGAAAGGGCTAGGGCTCTGTACAAGAGCCTGCCCTGATCTTGTTGCAGAATAGATCCTTGGCTTTCACAAGTTTCATGCTTCATTCATTTGTTTAGCCCTTACTTTTTTGTCTTCCCACAGGTTTTATCCATATATTATATGACAGGGAAGAATATGACAGAAGCACTTTTTAGAAAGATTAAATTCACTTTCTTCATCCCAATTCCCCTCTTCAAGGTATCCTCATCAACTGAAAGGAGCAGGCCTTCCATCCCCTCTCACCTGCCTCTTAACTTCTGGAAGCTCTTAGCTATTTTCATCCTGCAAGTACAGTTGGAAGATCTCACAATCTGTGAACCAGAGAGGCAATGAGGTAATAAATGATTTCTTTAAACAAGTTTATTCTTAGATCAGCAAAGTAGTTTGAGGGCCAGCCAGCCCCATTTCCTTTGGTCAAATCTATCAGCAGCATCTAGACTTTGAAGGAAAATAAAAATCAGCCAGTGTGCCAAAAACATAAAAAACAGCCAATGTGCCAGATTGTGGTTAGGAACAGTGTTCACAAAGAAAACCTGTGGGCTTGCAGCAGCTTCTCATAGACTCAAACTACCCAAGGCAGCCTCACAGTGTAGAAGAAAATAGGAAACAAGAGACATCAAAATGCCCTCAACAGAATATTTCCTGGTGTCTCCTGGTTCTCCTGGTGGGAGAACATCAAGATACAGATGCACAAGAAAGGGTCTGCTTTCTTGGTAGCTGTGATTATTAGCTTATTATCAGGAAGGTAGCTTAGATGATTGATGCAATTTTGCTTAGTGTCTCCTAAGAGGTCTCTGTGGATGAAAGGAAGTTCTCAGTTCATGGCATAGCTGCTAAAAACATTCACATATTTGACAATATGAAAATGTTATGAGTACATAAGCAAAAGGGAATATGATAATGTCTTCTTCAAAATGTCTTGTTTTTAACTGCCACCTCCCAAACTTCTCACCAAAAAGGTGACAGGTCCTTTTTGCCAGAGTCAATAGTCATGTACTCCCTGGACAATACAAAAAAATATCAGTTTTCAAACAGCTGCCCAAGTATTGGCAGGACAGCTAATGACTAAGATCTTTCAGCCAGAACTAGGTATAACTTTGGTAGCAGTTAGGGAGAGTTTGTGGAACAGGCTGAGTCAGTAATGTCAGAAGACACAAAGGACAGTAGGGATCATAGGAATAAGGGTAACTCTGGGATATATTCCCACCATTAAGAAACAGGAGTCAACTCAAAGTTACACTGAATATCAAATCACATATCCAAAGTTACTTCCTTCTAAGTTATCCCTTACTAGGCTCTTGCAGACCTCCTTTCAAGACAGAACTCGGGAGTGATTCAAACAAGCAAGTTACCCAGGAGCACAAGAATGCACCAAAGTCTAGCTAGTCCAATGTTTATGTCTCACAGGACTTGGCAATGAATGAGGAAGAACCTAAGACATGAAATGAGTAAATGCTTCCTAACACACACACTCTACCAGTGCTCAGAAGTGAGGTAACTGAGAACTTCCTGAGTGTTGGATGCTCAGGGTTGGTAGAGAACCAGTAGACCTATCCTCCCTTTTAGGACCTAGTCATAATTTTAGATCCTGCAACATTCTTACAATAAATTCCTTGGGGAGGAGGGAATGACCAAAATGACCAAAAGAAGCCCTTCCCTTTGAAGTTGAATACGCCTCCACATGACCGGGTGCTCCTTGCTCTTGTGCACTAGTTGACTTTAACCAATGCTGAGTACAGGAATGATACTCTCAAAGAACCATCCACAACAACCCCCATATCACTAGTCAAATTTACCTCCCTTGAGCAAGTTCCTTTAAGACATTTGAAATCAGAGTGGGTGTAGTAAGAGTCAAAGTACTAATCCCCACTTCTTCATTTTGCTTCTCATCTCTAAAACAAATTGGTATGGTACCACCTTCTGTTGGATGTGCAAAGGGCTCACGTTTCCAGAACTGAGTCCACTTCTGCATTGCCCAAGAGCTTCAGATCTCTGATGTTCACAGCAGAGGGTAAATACAAAACCTTCCTTATGTTGCACAACAATGTAAATTAAGAATGAAAACTACATGTCTAAGCCAAGACAAGAGTCATATCTCTTCAGCCCCTTCTTGATTTTGCCATTTCTAGCATCAGAAACTCATTTATACTTTTGTTATAGCTCTTAAGAGACTCTTCTAAAAAGAACAGTTTTTACTGCAGCATATTTTAGAATCCTGGTTAGCTTTCTTTTATAGTTTTAACTACATTGCTTCTAGCAGCTGTTATCCAGCTCCTCATGCAGTGCCTTCACCTGAACTGGAGGTGAAAGTGTCCCATGGGAAAAAAAAAAAAGAGAACTTGACAGCTAAAGTCCTCTATAAGGAGGGCACAAAAACTCATAGCATGCTGCGTGGAGCACATTTAGAACTGAAGTGTCTTTACCACTTACACTTGCAAATCTATTGTACCTAACATGAAAAGTTTTCTAAATCTGAGAATTGTTTAGAAACAGAACTGCTAAAATCAAACAAGAATTGCTACACAAGAGGACTCTTCTTAAGAAACAGTAACTGCTAAATTTACATTCCTGCCAATGAATTTCTTGATAACAATGTTATTAAAACAAAAAAGTGTTAAAAAGCCTAGGAACAAATATCTATAAAAGAGAACAGTTTCCAATGACCTGTACTCATACTACTTTAAATCTTCCTCCAGCAAAACAAACACATTAAGAGACTCACACATTCTAATCACAGTTTTCTCCTTTCATGACTCTTTATGAACCCTTTAGGGCTTGCTAATATTCATGGAAGCAGTGCACAACACACTGTGCCACAACACACAATAGCTCAAAACAAAAACTAAGAATGCTTGGCACAGTATTCATCAGAGCACCTTCATCTGCTAGTCTTACACTGTCATTCTGACTTATGTGTGTACTTTTGTTGTGTTTTGAAGCCTTACTCGTTGCCTGACCTGGTTTTAAAAGAGTATTTTTAATAACAAAAATATTTTTTCTGCAATCAAGAAAGAAATCATCATATAAATAACTAAATTTTTGAGTCAAGGGTTATCAGGCATGGGAAGAGGCAGCCTGGGGAAGTGGTGGAGTTACCATCCCTGAAGGTATTTAAAAGACATATAGGTGTGGTGCTGAGGGACAGTTTAGTGGTTGACTTGGCAGTGCTGAGTTATTGGTTGGACTTGATGATCTCAAAGTTCTTTTCCAACTCAAGTGAGTCTATGATTAGACAACCAGCACATGACAGTATCTTCAGACACAAAACCACTAAGTCAATAAGAATAATATAAATTTAACATGTTTCTCAATGAATGGAAATATAAGCTACAAGATTTGTAACAGCATATCCAAATGTATACCAGCACAAAATTACAAACATCTGAGATAAACCAGTACAAGCGATCAAAACAATCAAGTGGAAAACAAGAAGCATTTACCTTAGAGCATTATTTAACACTGGCAATACAAGCAATGCTGCTCACAGCTCAGAAAATATTTTTAAAAGATAATGCTTGCAAGAATTCCAACACCTTAACTCAGAAGTAGAAATGGCAAAGCAAGCGAAAAGAAGATCTGCAAACCTTTTAAGCAATCCTGAATTTCTAAAACAAAACTGAGACAATATTAGGTAATTGATCTTAAGAACAGAATATCATATCAGTTACTAAACCTGGAAATAGAACAGATCTGTCAGATCTGCCCAGCTCAACACTGACCAGTTCTTGAAAACACTGCTTCTAAATCTGTGTTTTAACTCTAAAAAACTGAGCTCCTATCCAGAAGCAGATTCACAAAACAGTGTTTGGGTGCATGTCTAAAGCCCCAGGTCCTACCTTTAGGTCATTAAATCACAGTTTCAGTGTACATTGAAAATAAGAGAGAAATCTGTAAAGCGGATTTCTTCCTTTAACTACAGCCAGTAGATGAACCTGAGAAGAAGAATAAGCTCCACCACAGTTAAGTGCCACCACCAAAATTCACATCTCTGCAGGGCTCCTCAAAATCACTCCTGAAAAGGCAGTGCACAAATGCAAAGAAGTGTAACTGGCTTAACCCAGCAACTCAAGTGCAACAGGCTATTAAAAATGCAACTGGAAATTCCCTACTTTTGCCCCAGAAGAAATTTTTGTGGATATCCACGATTGTTTCCTGTTATCAAGTGACAAAAAAGACAGTTCCCTGTGAGAAAGAGAAACTTTCTACTATGAAACCCACAACATCAACAGAGATGTGAGACAGACCCTGAACCACAGTAATTCAAATCCTGTTTCCTCTAAGATCTTAGGCTAATTCAGGTCAAAAGTGACCTCACGAGGTCATTACTTCCTCTGACTTTCAGAGTCTTCCAAACAAGAGAGAAGATTTTGACCATATGCAAGTGCTCAAGAAGAATGAAAGGTGACTTTTAAAGTCCAAGTATCTCTAGTTTTCTACCTTAGGTTGCCTCCTGTACCTTTTCTTCTGCATGACTTTCCATGGAAAATATAATTTATGCCATTACTCAAGTCCTCTACATATCACTTAAAATTCATAATATAATTACACCAATTTGATACAGAAATAAGTGCCTCTAAAAGATAAATTTCCTAAAAGTTTGATGAAAATAGACAACAGAGCAGAAAAGAAAGATGTCAATAACCTTACTGAGGAAAGAGCATGTCTCATGTCCACGCCCTGCAGCCTCCAAGACACAGCAGTAAGCTGAGCATGACAGCACACATACTGCTTCTCACTCAAAAGACAGAAAATGTGGACAAGCACTGGATAAAGGGAAAAAGACATCCCAGCAATTAGACTCCATTAATTCTACTGGTCAAAGAGTTACTTGTTACTATGTAAATGTTTTACAGTAGCCAGAGAAAGTTTCTCTGCTACAAATTAATTTAAAGAATTGTATCTGTCATACCAGTAGTTACAACATGGTATTCAGTAGTAAATTCTTAATCTCTGATCCAGCAACACTTAAATACATTAATCATGATTGTCCTCAGTGATCTCCTAGCCTTCAGCCAAGCTAACAATGGACATCAGAATTTTCAGGACTGGAGTCCTACAGAGCCTCAAGCCCAAGTTGAAGGACCTGACACCAGATACAGAGAGGACAAAATAAAGCAGGAGACAGACACACCGCAGGGATCTAAGGTTAGATTTCCACACAGCTCCTCAGCTTCAGCTAGTTTTGATCTCATTCCCCATGTGCGTGCAGGTCTGGCTGAAGCACATGAAAGCATTTGTATTAGAGGTGTTTCCTAACCTGAAGGGTTTTTTCCTGTTTATGTATCTTCACTGGAGTACCAGCTATGGATTCTGCTGAGATTTGTTATCAGCCACAGTACACACCTGTGGACAATACTGTCCCTGAACTGAACATATTTTTCAGACCAAAATTGTCCTGTTCCTTCCCCCAGCTCTGGCATAGGAATTTAGGTTCAATATTTTCATGGGTTTGTATGGAGCTTAACAGCATGAGTCTCAACAGGACTTACAGGTCCCTGCAATGAAGGGCAGAGGCTGCCCATGTCTGAGGCCCATGTCTATTATTACAGAACTCTGAGAGAGGCAAAGACAGAACTGTCTAACAACCCTACCCAAAGACATCCTATTTCAAACGTTTTAAGACAGCGGTGGAAAAAAATTAAGGGGATTGGAGGTAACCCAACAGGACTGCAGTCCTCCCTAACCCAAGAGCCAATATTGACTGAAATATTCCTATTACCAGGTAAGTTAATCTTCTGGATGACAGCTAAGTTATATCAAACTTCTGGGAGTGAAAATAACACTACAAAGACCACTATAGTGGACTGAAGTTTGCTTGATGAAAAAGTACTTTTGCAAGAACTGGAAGCTGATAAAGACTTTGAGGTGAACGCAACTGCTGTGAAAATAACACTAACATAATAGTATCATCTAACGCTAAAAGAGAACAGTAAACAATGATGCAGAAATCATGGTTTTGTATCCTAAATGCTTTTCAAGTTCCTGTAGATATTAATTTGGCCACAGAGCTACCAATTACCACCCCAAAGTCACAGCTCTACCAGCAGAAATCATGTCTACATGAAGAGACTTGCCCAGAAAACAGCAAGTCAACAAGGAAGCTCATGCTGTCTTCTGAAATACGAAGAGTAACTCAATTACCTGTGGGGATACTACTTATACCACTGTCCTTGTTAAGAGAGGCATTTACAAACTTTCTTGTATAACAGCTGCATTCTTCCTAGACAACAGTTACTCTGGTTATTTTCCCAATTTCAGGGTGTTTGGTCAGGCAGGCCAAAGGACTCAATCTTCTGCCTTTATGTGAAGCATTAACAACCCAGGTAAAAAAGCCAGAAGTGTGTACTGCAGTGACATCTGCCTCCCAGTGATCGCTGCAGAAAAGAGAAAGTGGAGGCAATGGAAAGGACAGAAAGCCTAGAAGACAGCAAGCTGGGTTTTTTTTTCTTGGATGCACCCCAAAGTACTCACCTGAGAGTCACTCATCCCGTTTCTACTGGCAGCATCCAAGAGCCCAAAAGGATTGGTTGGAAAAGTGCAAAGAAGGGTACAGCACAGCAAGCACTGAAACACCCCATTTTCACCCCCAAGACTATTTAGTTCAGAACCTGAACTAAGTTCAGGAACTTCTTAAATGAAAGTGTGGGTAATTCCAGAGTGGCTTGCCACTAGGTTCTCTCACCAGGGATGAGCTCTCTCCCTTCCACACCTGCACTCATGTCAGCATATGGACAAAAGAGACAAGAAGGAAGCAAAGTATTTGACTTTAATTAATGCCCAAGAGTACTGCATCATGAAGAAGGTGCAAGACTGGTTCCAGGGAAAAGCACTGTTGGTAAGTGGCTATGTTAAAAATTAGCAAAGAGTCAGCCTGAGACTGTCAAAGGAGTTGTATGTTTGTAAAGTGGATGGCTCTCTTTCCTTATATTTCTAAAAATACTCTTCAAAATACTGGTATATGTCCAGTGGAAGAAGGAACACTCCTAACCAGCAATTGCTGAGTAGGAGTGTTTTGCTACTACTTTATTCCAAGGACAGAAAACAATGCACTTAAATTTAGGTGAACTGATAACACACTGGGATGGGAGGAATACTGAAAAACAAAAAATAATAAGAGAAAAATTCCTAGAATGTAGGACAGTAAACTCCCAAAAATACTTTGGAAAGAAAACCTCTCTAAAGCACAAAGAGGGCGAAAACTCATCTACAGCACATCAACCATATCGAGGGACAGAAATTACATATCCTGATCCAACAGATCACATTGGCCTAAAAAACTCAGATCCTTCAACATTTTTTCTTTCTCCTTTATATCCATGGCAAATATACTAGCTGTGACTCCTTACTTTACAGGACATGGACTAAATTTCCCAGAAATTTACAGCTGATTGTGCTACCCTAAAACAAGGAGGGGGGAGGGGAATCACCAAAATCACATTCCCCCAACAGCAAATGAAGCTTAAGTGTCACAGGAACTTAGCACTATTTGCTGGACAAATGCAAGCAGTCAGACTCAAGAGATCATGACCTTCTTTCGTAAGAGAACACATGTGTTAGCTCCCATTAACTGACAAAGAATACTTGACAAGAAAAAGCATTCTTAGAGACTCCATTCTCTCATCCCTAGATGTTATCCAGGCTCAGATTGGTAGATAATAAGGAAAAATCACAATATAGCCATCAGGTTTACAGCAGAAGTGAGAAAAGCAAAGCAGTTAGCAACCCTGCAGTCATCACTATGTATGAGTAACTTTTTAACAGGAGGGGACAGAGGAGGACACATGGACTATTATGCAGTTAGTGACAGGTTATTTAATGACTGTACAAAATGGACTGCATTTAAATAAGGGCTGTGGCTACTTCTGTGTTATCTTAACTGATTGCAAAGCATTACACAGATCCTGCTCATATTTGTTGAGGAGAAGACCTTACTCCTTTAGGTGTCTAGACCTGCTGGAAGGAAGAGAAAATGCCTCAAGAAATGGGGCTATATTTAGGAAGCTGAGATATCTATTGGCACAACAAAAAAACCCTACAGACTAAAGAAAGGGAGCTCATATGGGAATCTCAGGGGAGACAGAGCAATAAATGTATGCTCCTTTTCCCTCATAAAATTACACGGCTGGGGAAATTATTTTTGTGACTAGCTAGAGAAAAATTTTCCTTTTCTTCTAGTCTCCTTAGTAAGTCAGACTACAAAGTCAGTACCTTTTATTATTCTTTGCAACCAACAGATTGGGTAATTTCTTGAGACAGAGCTAGTTTCTAGTCAAAGATGAGCAAACTGTAAGGCAGATTATTAATAACCAAGCATGTCCTCTGTCTTCTGGGGTCAATGAAAGACTTTTTCTACTTCTATTAAGCATATGTGCCGAGTCCTTAATTAGGGCTTTGGACAAAGTGTTATCATAGAAGACATTAGTGACACTACAACCAAGTTCTGATCTTGTGGTAAGAACTCCCAACATCTGTTCCCCAAGATAAAAATATCAAACTGTTGTTATGCATTGTTAAGCATTCAGCCCTGCCTCAAAAGTAGTAGTAAATAAAAGTCCATTGTACAACAGATGCATAACTCTGCTTTATGCTAAAGAGCTCTTTTGCAAGCATGTTGCATAAAGACAAAGCAAAAATGGAAACTGTTCCAGAAACTGCGTAAATATAAATACAAGAGACAAAGACAGATCCAGGTGAGTGGAAAAGTTCATTGGACAGTGAGACAGCCTCAGGATTTGAAACAAGTATCACAACCTGAGTCATGTTTTTATTGTTGTATTTCACTGTGTTTTTCTTAATAGATACACAAATACCAATTTTAAAAAACCAATTCATTCACTCTGACTTCTTATGCACACTCCTGTGTGCAAGGGGCAGCACTAGTGACAACACAATGATGCTTGTTTGAGAATCCAGGAAGTTAGAGATAAGAAAGGAAAGCTGACATCTTGGCAGAGCAAATCAGGAGATTCAGTTGGGGGACTTACAAATATAAAAAAATAAGACACACAGTTTGAGTCTAACAAGCCAAAGAGGAGATGTGGAAGATGTAAAGAGAACAGTTTAAGTGGATGATGTAAAGAGTGACAAGACCAAAGCAATTGACTGAGGAAGTAATCCCCAAAATATCATTCTCAGATGAGCAAGAAAGATAACTATGTCAGAGCCAATTAATAAGTAGATGCTGCAGTTATCAAGAACAATTTGATTGAAGCCTCAGCTTTAGATATGCAAGAGATAAGGCCAAAAGTTTAACACTTTAAAGAGAAACTGCATAACAAAGCTTGAGAAAGAGAGCCTAGAATGGAGTCTAAACTGCAGGTGATGCCTGTTTCTAAAATAGTCAAGATTTGTTTTCAGATAGAAGTCAGTGGGGTCTTATGAGTGACAAGTCCTGGAAGAAGGAAGAAAAAGTTCATCATGTAGGTCAGGATGCCTGGGGACTAATTCATGGGAGTTGCAAAGCACTGCACTGTGTGGTGTGAGATAGCTGGGGCTGGACTCCATGAGGAATAACCTCCCTCTCTGCTCTTCCACAGACTTGCAGTGTGAACTTGGATTTAACCTTTAACAACACTTTTTCAACAAGAGATAGCCAGCCTCTTTTTGAGGTGCTCAGATATAATGCTGTTATGATGAACATCACAGAGAAGCTTGTATTTCACAGACACAAACTTTAGCTGCCACTGGTTTTCTACAAACAAGCAGTGGTTTAAAATGGGACCTTTTCTGCCTACATGGATTTGAACAAGCACAAGAAGTCCTCAGCTTTCTGAGCTGATGCTATGCCTGCAAAGCACAAAAAGCTTTGAGCAGGCCAGCACATCTGTGCAACATGGCACAAAGACAATTATGCAGATCTCAGAATTATCATAGCTGTATCTGTGTAGTGCTGAGCCCAAACTGAGAATTTCCACCTCTCCCCTGAACCAATTTACTCAGGCACAGCTCCTTATGGATTAATCCACATTGCTTCTGGATCTCAAACTAGATCAGTCATTTGCTTACACACTATAAATATTCTTCAGTTTTTGAGCAACCACCTCCAAGAAGCCAACAGGAACAGTGAGATGAAACGTAACTTGAGGCTAACAACTCCAGGTTCCAAAGGAAACTGAAAAACACATCTTTTGGCCCTGTGTTCCTGTCTCATTGATCCCCTTTGAAGTTAGATGTTTGTAAACAAATATACATCAGTGATTATCTCGATCCATCATCTGCTGCTCTAGCAGTGTAACTAGTTCCATCTAATGTGGGGGGAGAGGGTGGTGGTGGTGGAGCTTTTACCATTTGTAATTTCGTACATTTAACACTGTTATGGCAGAATCTACCACTGATAGCAGAGCAGCAGTTTCCTCTCTTATTTCCCAACTAATGCAACTATTTTCAAGTTCCAAAGGTCACTAAACAGTTAAGGATAGCTGAACTACATAATTCTGTTAAATTCCTATCCTGTCTGCTCAAGCTTAAAAAGCCACACACTCTCAAACTCTGAACCTCTATATTTCGAGTCACTAACATATTGGCATTTTTGGAAAAAAAGTTGGTTTAAATGAAGAACATTCTAATGATTTCTCCCCAAGTAATGACAAGCACAAAGCAAAAGACTGATGATCACTTTCCTATAGCTAAATTGGCTCCTCAGTATTATCAAGAGCAGAAGATGACTATTTAGCTCTGAAGACATCTTCTGTGGCATCTGACAGGCCTTTCTAAATAAAGGTCCTCATGCTCACTAGCAGAATTATCACTATAATAGCAAGCACTCTTTAAATTCCAGCTGTCAAAAAATAATTTAATTGAAATCTCTCAAACTGCTTTGATGCTGGCTGTGAGATGTCTCATATGTATTCAGCTGTGAGGAAGAGAAGATCACTCCAGATGGAAGAGCTCTGATTCAACATCTTGATAGTGAAATAAGATAATTTCTGGAGAGCTGTTTCAACCCAACCATGTTTTGACCAAATTGCTATGATCTGATAAAGGACCATTGCTGTCCCAATAAGGAAGTTGGCTTTATTGCCCATGACATTTAAATAGCAAATGCACTTGCTTGCAGGAGGCAGCCAAAGGTCTACCTCAATAAGGCTTACAGATTCACGAGTATAAATATAACTTAAAACTTTACAACCACACTCAGACACCATTTGTGAGCAGCTTTGCAGGACAGCCCTGTTCCAAGGCATTTCAGAGCTTGCCCTAGCAGCCAGAGGAGGATTACTGAAAAGTCTGTATATTAAAGTAATATTTGTTAATATATGTTAATGTTAATAATCTGTCACACATTACAAGGAAATAAGTGTGTGCTTAGGGCTTGGAGGCATACAAACTTCGGACTGCTACAACATCTGAAACTCAAGCACTCAGTTTACAGTCACTGCTGTCCTGCATAGTGTGTGTTCTATGTCAGTGCACCATATAGACTGTCATTCTTTCCTCTCTTTCCCCTCCAAAACCCGTGAGAGTTCAGCAATCAGTACACCTAAATTGACAAAAATACTACCCAAGTATGTTGCAACTATTCTATATTATGGCATAACCATGGTGTACATACATATATATGTATGTATGTACACACACTTCTGAAGTATAGAATAGATATGAGACTTAAGTCACATTTCCTTGTGATGCAGGACAGACACATCAACTGTTACTACGACGGATACAAATAACTATCAAAAATAAGAATAGCATCACAATTCTTTTTAATGATGGTAGCATGAGTATGTTCAATTAGAGCAACCAGCTACTGAGTCCCTAGGTGGCTCCACATTTTCTGTTAAACCTCCTGAATGAGGTTTAACATAAGGAATGCAAACTGAAAGTCAGAAAACAAAGTTCAATTTTTAGTTGTGTAATTAGCATGCTCTGTGGCTTTCGCACATTTTGCCTTCTAAAATGCTTACCAAATATAAGGGCCAACTGGAGAGTTCTATAACTGCATATACTGAATGCCAGACTTTCTAAAATAGTGCCTTCTGGGAGGCTGCTCCTAGTCAACTAGCTCCTATCATTTTTATCAGCACACCTACCCCAATGGCAATTTCCCCCTCTTTCAAAAGGCTAACATGTAATAATATTTGTGACAAGCCATACAGCTTAATGGTATCTGTAGGACTTGGATGGAACACTTTGGACACTTATTTCTATTTTGTTCTACTCCTAAAAATCAGGTGGATTTACTGGTGCTAAATGGTAACAATGGCTGTAGTCTTGCAATAGCACTACTTGGTACAGTGCCCTCTCCTAGTCGTACAGCAGGAAATTGTCTGGCAGCACTCCCATCCTGTATTGCAGGATACCTACCACAATGCAATGTATTTAATTTTGTTCAGGAATCATCAGCATCCTGCACAGACAGCTCTTATCTTAGTTGTGTGTGTCTCAGTACAGTGTCAATTCTTTCACCAGCTTTGCTTACCAAGCCTCTTAGAGGAGGCTCTTGCCACACATAAGGTTTTAATGAACTTGACCTTTTGAGGAACTCATGAGCAAGGCCACTCCAAGGCATTGTGTCTTTTTAGCCCGAGATGCTCAGTGGCACTTGTACTTTACTGGCTATCATTTTGTTGCCATTGCCGCCAATTACACTTCAAGTATTAACCATACATCACAGTAGCCTGTTAGACTAAGAAAGAAACTAAAGGATCTTGCCTGTTCACAACAAACCACAACAGCTCTTACCTGAATCTCCTCAGTTTCATCCACCAAGAGGAAACTCACAACTTTCTCTGTCATCTTCCTTCTCTTGGTCTCCTCATCCATCCCCTCCTCTTCTTCCTGTTCTTGGGCTTTGCCAGCATGGTACACGGTGACAGGGTGCTTCCTTCTGTTCCCCCCAGCATGTGTTCTCTTCTGACACTCCACACAGAGGTTGATTTTGCACACCTGGCACCTCACTGCTGCTATCTGCCTGGAGCCCGTCATACTGGCATGCATTATGTTCCCATTGGCCCCTTTGCAGGAGTCACAGTACGGGACATGGCCGGGTCTAATACGCGTCCGTTCGTGGTGCCGCAACCTTTCTGGCTGATGCAGCTCTTCTTCACAACGCTGGCACTGCAGGCTCCTGCACTCATCGCACTCAAAGATTGCTTCATCTGTCCCACTGCAAACATAGCTTTCCTGGCACAGGAGTGTCGTGTTCTGTCCTTTCTCCGCAGTTTGCGTGTGGGCACTCATCTTCAGATTTCTTTAAAGCAATGTTTTTCCCTTCCGTTTCTGTTTCAAACAATGATATGTATAAAAGTCAGTTCCAAGTTTAGTATTTTCACAAAAGAAAGAAACACATGAGGAATGTTGTCATACTTAAATAATTAATACATGTTTCTGTAAGAGTCATACACTGACCTGCCTCGCAGGAAGAATGTTAAGTGCTAATGAAGTTTTCTTTCTCCAAAATAAACTTAGATAACGTGGCTGGTTTCATGTATTATTATACCCAAATGCTAGTACAGATCCTTTCTCTGCTTAGCTGTTTAAGGTACTTTCAGCGATGAGAAAAAAAAACCCAGCCTGGTGTACTTCAGCAGATACCGCAAGTATTTCCCTGAGGATGAGAACGGAGACAGCTGGTAATACAGAGACAAAAAAGGCATCAGAAATGCACAAGTGCATATACATGTACGCACACACACACACACACACAAAAGGACCGTGTCAAGACTAGAAAATTCTCTGCTTTCACTCCACAGCTAAGCTCCTCCTTCAGAGAGTTCACAGTATTTATGTGCTGGGAATTTCCTGATGTGCTTCGCCAGATAAACAAAAATCCGCTCTCTTTGTGCGCTCCTTCTAGTAACACTGGAAGACGATCGCTACCGCGGTCAAGCTGACAGACGACGGAATTTTTTCCCCTTTCCCTCTACGCCCCAAGTTGCCAGAGCAGAGCCCCGAGAGCAGCGCCCGCCGCGGGCAGCCTGCGCACCCCGCCGCCGCCGCCTTTGTCTCGACCGCCGCCTCCGGGCCGCCTCCCCTGCTCCCAGCCGGCGCGGAGCNAACAAAGGGGGCGCGGCACCGGGCGCCGCGAGCAGGGCTATTGTTTACAAGCCGGCGGCCACCTTTCTTCCCCTTCCTCCCGCCGGCTCCCGGTGACTAAGGACTCGGGTCCCGGCCGCGGTTTCCTCCTCCCCCCCGTCCCCTCGGCGCCCGGGGGGGATCTGCCGGTTCTCCTCCCCCGGGGGCCGACCATGCAGTCGGAGCGCCCGGGGGAACTGGGCAGGGCAGGGCAGGGCCGGCCAGGACCCGCGCCCCCTCCGCCCGCTCCCCTCGTTGTCAGCCGGGATCAGCTGATCGCGGGGAACTTCGGGGTTATTTTCTCCCCGCGGAGACGGGAAGGCGGCGGGCTGAAGGCGGGGCGGCGCCGGCACGCCGGGAGCTGTAGTCCGGGCGCGGGACGCGCGCAGCCCGGGGCTGACGGGCGCGGCGCTGCGGCCCCTGCCGTGCCGCCGAGGGTTTCTGCTGCCCTCGTCGTGTGCTCGCCCCGCTGTACCACACCTGCCTGCGTTCCCCGAGGAGTGCAGACCGCCCCCAGCAGGGTTTAAAGGGTGAAATTCGTAGGGAAGCTCTTTCCTCCCACCGCCCGGAGAACGACCGAGCGGCTGCTCCCAGGCCCCCAGGTCCGGCAATTGAACGGATCAGGGCGTCCGCCTGAGGAGAGAGCACTTGGCGTCCAAATCTCATCTGCCATTCGTGGGTTTAAACGAAGTCTCGTCGAGGAGAGCCGCTGGTCCCTTTCATTGAAGCCTTTGGGGTTTTGTCAATGACTGTAGCTTCAAGCTATGGCCGAACAGCCATGATTTATATAGCTGGAAGAGACTGCAGGTCCAAAATAAGAGGCACACACCTGCCAAAAAAATGGCAGATTCACTGTCACAAACCGGAGCTGTGGGAAGGGGAGGAGAATGCCGGACAGAGATGGTCAAAGAAACCACACGGTGAGGAAGTAACCTCGGCCAGTAGTGCTCCAATGATCTGTTGGCTCCTGGGGTGCTAGAAGAAAATAGTGAGTAATCACTCACTCATTGGCTGATCTGGATAACATGCAAAAATATTTTTGTTCTAGCATAGCCAGTGCACGGGCAATTTCTCTTCTAAAGTGACAAGAGTTTTCGGCTGGATGTTTGGATCAAATGATAGTGGTTACTTCACCAGAGGAGGGACAGGCACTGTTTTCCTTCAGTGGACATTACATGTTGATAACAAACAGCTATAGGGTGCCCCATCCTTTGGGCCTCTTCTTCAGTTTTAGACAAATAATTTCAAGAGGGAGCCAAATTACACAATTGGATATCCATGTAGAAGGCACTGATTGCAAGTTTACCTTTGAAGTATCATCATTTCACAAAACTGAGTCAGCAGGTCCAATTACTGTGGAAATGAGGCATCAAGGAATTTTCTAAGGGGTGACCGAGGCCCTCTCAGAATTCAAGTGTAGTGCTGAAGTACTTTTGTTATACTAGATTGTACTATATATATATTTGTGTAGGCATATACGTGATTTAATTATTTTTCTTTTATGCAGTTCAGTGAATGACTGAATGACTGAAGACTGGCACAGTAACTCTCTTCCCTGTTCTCTTTCATGCTGTAACAATAATGTATTTTCACTCTGTATTTTGCATAAAAGATTAATTTAAGAGATTGACAAAACAGACTGACATCTATAAGAATAAAGTTTTGGTGAACCAAATGTCTTCAGACTGAAAAAATCCTGAATAATGAATATACCTAATACATATGAGGTAGAAACTTTTAAATCTCACAGTGCTATTCAGAGGAGCAAAGGAACAAGATCAATGAATCTGGCATCTAAGGGATCTTCCTCTCAGTGGCTCTATTTAGACTGGTCATGTGATAGAGGGAGCAATTAAAGGATATGAGGAAGGGAAGAAAAAATACATATAACATGTTTAAAAGGCATAGTCTAGAAACAATGTGACCCCTGTACCCTGAGGTGCTGAGGGTGTCATTTTTGGGATGATTTCTCATCAGCTTGAAATACGAGACAATTGGCAGACAAAAAAAAGCACCTCTTTTAATTTTAACCTTAATATTAAAAGCCATGTACTGCAATCTTCATGATTGGCTTGAGCAAGAAGCTCTGGAGTTTGCAGTGAGAACTGAAGAAAGTGAACTGTGATCTGGAAAAGGGATCTCAGGTGCATAACTGAAAGGTGAGAAGATAATACAGGCATTAGGGGTGGGTAATTCTAAAATCCCATAGCAGGAAGAGTATAGACAGGAAAGCAGCTACATTTACTGGATGCTTCTGCTGCTATTCTTTCTTGATTAAGAAGGACACAGAAGGCTACAGCTGATTTGTGTATGAAGAATAAATGCAAAATAGCCTATTTCTTTGGCTAAAAAAATAGATGAATGTGTACACGAGAAAGCCTTTACAATGGTTACTGTAAATAAAAACTTATTTCAGCAGTACAAGTCAGTTTGGGATTCACATTTCTTTTTTAAGCTGAGCTGTTGTCTGAGACAACAACACAGAAGATTCTGAGAATTTTTGTTATTCCCTTTCTCTTTTCCTTGGTTTTCCTAGGCAATGCTTCTAAATGATTTTAAATATTAACAGTGTTTTAATACTAAATCTGTATTGGTTTGAGGGAGATACACCGGCTGCTTGGAATAAGCTGTAATTAATAGAAAGTAAAAATGCTCTTTCTGGTGGGGGAAAGAATTGCATTCAAACTTGAAGTATTTCTTAAATCTGCTACTGCTAAAATATTTACCCTTACACATCATCTGGAAAGGCAAGGTGAGGAACAGGCAGGACCTTGGTTGCAAAGCAGCTGTTGGCAGCTCAGTAGCCCCTATGACATCAGCCAGACACTTCCAACCTGCTTTGTACTGAAGAAATCGCTGGAGATTTTGTCATTTGACTCTTGTCTTTTGAGCGCTTTAAACAACAGAAAATACAATACATATTTTTTCCCTTAGCTAATCCAACATTTTTTAGACGGCTTTATGTTCGTTTTGTCTACCTCATAACAATCTGCAAGATCGTGTTCCTTTCATTCACAGTCACTTCCTCCTTCCTCTTGCAACTCCTTGCCACCAGTGGTGTAACTTACAGCAATTACTGTCTTGCACGTCATGTTGAAAATTGTCTCTTCATGTAGTCTAAATGCTAGCAGCAGGTCAGAGAAACTACCAGATGTAGGCCATGGCTAGGCCCAACAGCACAGTGCCATCTTTCTGATGAGCATACGACTGCCTAAGACACTAGTGTTCGCTCTTCCGGCTGTGTAAATCCTTAGGCCTTTTACAGCAGACAGACCCTTCCAGGAGAGCCAGCTGTAGCCTGGCCTGCGTCCCAAACAATGCGGCCAGCAGGTCGGAGGGAGGGATTCCCAGCCACCATCCCGGGCGTCTCGCAGCTCAGGCCGGCCCGCGTGCCTGGCTGGGGGGGCCGTGACGGCGGACCGGCGGGAGAAGCTCCGTGCCACCCACAGCCGGGGGCTCGCCGGCGGCCCCGAGNCGGGCCTGCACGGGGCGCGGAACGGGCGAGCGGCCTCGGGGCGGTGCCGGCGAGGCCCGTGCGCTCCCGCTGCCGCTGAGGCGCGCGGAGCCCGTTCCGCCCAGCGCGGGGGGCGAGGGGAGCCCGTGGCACGGCCGGGACGAGAACCCGCGCCGAGCTTGGCTGGCTCCCCGGGCCCGGCCGCCTCCGGCCGTGGGTGGGAGTTTTACTTCNNNNTGGGATTTTTACTTCTGCACGGCGGCGGAACCGATCACGCTGCGGAACGCGATGTGTTGCGGCGGGGGAGTTATTGTCCTCGGCGTGCATCGGGGTGCTCCTCTTAAGATGCGAACACGTGTTTGCCGGTCGCGCGTAAAATACTCAAGAGTGATTCACCCGTGTCACTTGCCGTTGTGATGTGCACACGGCGTCTTTTTCTCATGATGTCTTTTTCCGTTGAAGAAAAAGACCTTTGTCTGCCTGAAGGAGAGTTTTTTGTTTAAGCACAGGAAATATCCTGAGCACAACTAGCGGTTTTGTTTGGTTTTGGTGTGGTGTTGGTTTTTTGCTGGGTTTTTTTTTTGGTTGTTTTTTTTTTTTTAGGTCTTAAAAGGTGTTAGAGAAAGCGACCTCTCAAAAGTTTTGCATTTCTGAGTCCATTCAGACTAAAATACACGCACACTGAATTTTAGTGTGTTTTTTTGTGTCTATGGCAGGAAAGCATTACTTCAGATATTGCATCAGCATTTATGGGGGACGTCCAGAGCAAGTTAGAAGGAAGAATAGGAGAGTTTCTTACTTTCCCTGGGAAGGAGTGGCTTTGATCAGAGTGCTTTGCCTTTGCCTGCTTCTCTGCCTCTGAGTGCCCACTCACATCAGTGTCGTGATGCCACAGCCGTGCCTCTGTTTTGGGAAGAGTCAGTAGCCAAGTTAGAATGGAAAGTCACTTATTTCACTAACCAGGGCTTTATGTGGATGCAGAGGCACAAAATTAGGAATTAAATCAAGTCTCTTAAAGTTCTGCTGACATACTTCATGGACCTCTACTTAAAGGGCTTTTGGACTGAGGCATTGCTTTTTGTGTTGCTTCATAATAACAGTGTGGGATGCAACTCTTACACAGCAGTTACTAAACTCTCCTAGATCACCTCTGAAAAACAGGCTAGAGCAAATACTAGCATCTTTGTTCTTAACTTGGGAAATCCACAATATGTTTCATTTCTCCCTATGTCTGTTGTGTTTAACATTGAACTCTCACTTAGCTTGCAGGACATTTTGGAGCAGACTCTAGGGGTCTGAGAAAGTTTTTCTGGGGTAGCCAGCTGGTTTGGAATGGAAGATCTTTCTTTTAGGGAGCTTTTTTCGATGACAAGCAATAGTGTGAACAGCACCTTTGTTGGGTGACAAACTAGGAGGCTGTTTTTATAATAGGGTGGCTTAAATATCCACCCATCTGTAGGGACCAAGGCACAAGGCTGTGTGATGGAACTGACTTTAACAGACAGGTTTATTGCTTTCCTCTGCTTTCTTCAGCATGCACAGCTGCTTTGTGCAACTTATTCTAGGCTAAGGGTACAGACTTTTTGTGGTGCAGAAGAAGTGTTTTGGGAAAATACTGAACAGAAGTTGAAACCAGATAAAATTAAATCAAACTAGGTCAGCCATACTGTCAGTGTTGCTATGACACTCGTGTGTGTTCTTAAAACACGTGGAGTTTGTTTGTGCATTAAGACTTGAGGGGTTTTGCAGTCAGTTTTAACTTTGTTTAGTGTAACAGAATTAAGTATTGTAACTGGTTGCTTCATGGAGAACTTCACTGCTTTGAATTCAGTTAAGATGTTTTGCGAGTTTCTAAATAAAGTTTCTGATGTGTAAACAGTGATACTGAGGATATTAGTCCTGTGCCACTGGTAGAATTATGATGCTGCCCTGGGTAGATGATGGAATTGTTAATTTAAAATACGTTCATTGCCAGCATTTTTTATTGAATTTACATTCTGCTTATGACATATCCCTTCACGCCTGTATTTTAAAAAATGGGGTCAGTAAAACAGAAGGTTAAAAGAATACTACGATTTAAAAATAAATTACTGCATTAGTAGTGCAGCCAGACCAGTACACTCTCAGTCCCCTCTTCTTGGGACTTCTCGGAGTCAGAGATGATAAAGAAGATCAGGGCACAGTGTCTGGCTGTTGGTGACCCTTGTTTTGTAGTAGTTGTGAGTTCTGTGTGCACTCAGACGCTTGATTCCAGCCCTAAGGCCAGCTCTCTGCCTTTGCTTAGCTGTAAATCAGAGCCAGCGTGCTCCTGGTGGACTAAGCTCCATCCCAGCAGGGATCTCACCAGGACAGAATTAACCAGTCTCAGTGGAGTGTGCCAAACCTTAGAACCACATGGATGTCCCTGTACTCTCTCCAAGTTTCAGAAGATTGGTGCAGGTGGCTCTGCATGTTGCTTAGTTCCACCAGGACTTAAGTCAGAAGTGCAGTGTAGAAAGCTACTGAGTTCCTTCTGGGCCAGAGTTGAAGTGGAATATTATAGCTGTGTTTATGTAGCACTTGCCTTAGTAGCTCAGGCTGGTTTTGAGCTGGGTCTGCATAGAGTAAACTTAGGTGCATTGCCATCCATGATATAATTAATCTGCAGCTCAGAGAAGTGGCCCAAGGCTAATAAAGGGTGCCCCTGTGTTACTGTGCTCGCTTGGATCAAGGGTGTGCTCTTGAAGGAAGCCTCACAGTCCCCAGCACTCAGGAAGTTTATTTCCTATTGGTTTGAGCTATGCCAGTGGATAAGCTGGATGACTTTTGGATGCAAATATATTCAAAGATGCACTCGTACCTGCAAACTGGCATTTGTTTACTGGGGTGGGCTTCCCCCAAACATGGAGTGTGGACATTAGGGTCTCAGCTCCCATTGGTCTTGTTCAACAGACTTGTTCCTATTATATTACTGGCACAGACACAGCCTAAACTGACTGCACTTCGAGTCTGAGACCTGACATAAATCCGTCATTCTGGAAGGTAAAGATGTCATTATTTCAGTATTTTGAGTGGTGTTAGGCCAGTTGATCGCTGCTTTTCTTTCTCCTGTATTTTTGTGACCACTGTAACATTCACACAAGTTAAACTCTTGCTTAGAGAGCTGCTAGTTAAACTGCAGCTGTCAAGAATACTACTTGCATTCAGTTTCACTAAAGGTAGTACTTCTCTAAGTCAGCTGAGGTTTTGAAAATATGTGAGGCCTGTTTCATTTCTTACTTGGACGTTTGAATCCATTGTGGAAGCTGGAAGACCGCCATGTACACTCCCGAGGTCTCTGTGAATGGGTCAGAATTGATCACTGAACTGTACTGGCAGGGTAGGAGGACAGTCTGCAGAGACGTTCACAGTGCTGTTCCTGAGATGTCTGCAAGTGTATCCTACATCCACCCAGCTTAGCATCTCCTAACTTTTCATATCTAACCTTTGATTTGTAGTTTCTTAGAGATTTGATGCAAAGCCCCTGTGACTGTTGGATGAGTATCTATGTTTGCAGTGTGTTCTCTAGCTCCTGACACAAAAGAATGTGTAATGCAGTTGCCTTCATTGTAGCCTCTTGGATGCATCTTCCTTCCTTGTCCAGATCTCTCACTTCTCCAGTGAGCAGTTTCACTCCTGGTGTCTTGATCCTCATAGGTTTCATAATGGAAACAGAATTAGACTGTTCCCTCTGCTGCTTTCACATTAGTAGTACACAGAGCAGTGAGAAATAGAGGCTTTCTTTAGTTCTAGTTTTGACCTTAAATGCCACAGGCAGCAGAGTTCCTGGGATTGGTCCATGCAAGAATTAAGTCAGTAACAGGGCAGTTTTCTAGCTGCTGTGAAAGTAATTGTACAGATATGGGGGGTGGGGGAGAAGGAATGGAGTGCTTTGAAATGGACTGTTGTGGAATACACTGCTACACACAGGGCTTCATCATCTGCCCAAAAGATTGAAAGACTGAGTTTGTTCTCTTCTTACTGCCTTTTTTATTTTGTGCAGCTACAGCAACTTTCTAGACTGCTAAAACTTTGCTTTTTTAATTTAAATTATAAAAAAAGCCCAACCAAACAGTTCCTTCTCTGTGCATGTGTAACATCCACTGGGTATGGTACTTTTTAGCATTTTTTTGTTTCAAAGAACTCAGTCACCTCTTAGTCCCCAGGCTTCTTTTGTTGGCATCTCCGAAATGATGGTTCAGATAAAGTGCTTTTCAGAGCGAGAGAAGGAATTGCACCTACAGGCAGCCTAGAAAATTACTTTCCCAATTGTTCTCACATGTTTTACAGACCACGCCTTAACATCTTGTGGAGCTCTGATGGTGCAACTCTGTTGTAGCCTGTTTAGAACCATTTCAGACCCAGTAGCTCATTGTTTGTACCATCTGCCCCAAAACAGCTTTGAATTTTGTCCAGTTGTTTATCAGCTTGAAATGTAGGAAAGAACTGAGAGCCTTAAAGATCTTAATTTTGTGGGTTTTCTATTGGCTTTTTTTATTATTATTTTTTTCATGTGAAAGTTTCAGGTAGTGATACCTAGGCAGATAAGGGAGTTCTGTTCCCTTCCATACCATACAAGTTCCAGACTCGAGATGAATTTCAGCTGATGTACACTAGTCTGAAGAGACAATAAGCAACTTTTTAAAAAATAAAATGGCATACATATTTGCTGCTTTTCTTTGCCTATAGAGTTTTAAAAATCCAGGAAATGCAGAAAGGAAATGTGTTTTTAGCATATGGATTCTAAAGGGGAGGGGAGGTTTAATGTTTGTTAGATTGCATAATGGCTTTATTGAACGGTTGGAGAAATGTTTGCATTTGCTCTCTTATTTCTTCTGCCATGTTAGACCTTGTGTCACAGGAGTGTTCATTGTTTTGCCTGGTGAGATGTTGATAAATGCCCTTAGGAGCCAATTTATGAAGGCCCTCATCACATACCTCGTGTAATTGATGTAGTTGTAAATGTTTCCTTGCATGAATTATATGCTAGGGTTATATATGTGTTCTTAGACCAGAATAAGTAAGTTCTGGTGTTAGAAGGTATTACCAAACACATTTGGGTTTCTCTTTCATCCTTTCCAGTCCACTATTTACATTTATCTCTCATAGTTGTTTCTAGAATCTGAGCGAATAAAGTTTTTCTACGTGTTTCTGTTATTAGAATTTTTTTAGATGTTTCAGATGTACCTGTTGTTATGGTAGAGTACTGATACTATCTTTCACTTCTAGTATTTAAGACTAATGGCTTGCTCTTGAGCAGGGCAGGAAGGTACATCTGTCTCCAGTAAAACTTGTTTTCCATTCCTTGTGTGCTCAGTGCCACTGTGTTCCTGCCTTGAAGAAAGCATGTTACAATCTACAGTTCTGTTGTATGTATCAGAGTTTTGCTTACCATAACTCTGTTTCTCCAGCCAGCCTTGCTTCAGTTTTGACTCATAGTTGCCTGTTTGGCAAGCAGTTGCAGTGCAGATCTGAGCTGTAGGTTGTTAGGCAGTCTGTGGAGTCCAATGAGAAACGCAAACGGCTTCTTGTCACTTGTGGTACCGTGTCTTCGTGATTCATATCCACGTGATCCACTGCGAGTGAACTTCTCCAATGCTTCCTCGCTGCAGTGTGAATGTAGGTATATGCTCAGCAGTAATATGGGGACCAGTTTGGGCTTTTTTAGAACTGAGGGCCAACCTTCTGTGAAGACTTGACTGGGTGAGGTTACTGAAACAATACGGGAAGCAAGAACGCATGCCTTAGTTGTATTAAGGGTGATCTTGAGTGTTTTGTGACTGGCTGGTATCTGTTTCAGGGTCAGTAATATGCATGAAAAATAGTAACCTGAATAGAGAATGGTGTTTGAAATGATCTTCACTCTTTATGGGAGCATGTTAACCCTCAGCTCATGGGCTAATGTCCAGGTTGTGCTCTAGGAGATTTGTGGACTGGGAAGTTAAAAATAGATCACAGAACCCTCTTTTGAAGCTTTTAACTCTCTCTCTGCTGGAGTTTGAGAATCCCCCCAATGTCAGCTTAACTACAGCTCCCGTTAATGCTGAGCCTTGTGATGTCCCAGTTCTTTCTGGTGTCTTGTTCTACACTTGTATTGTGTGTGATCATTTCTTGTATGACAGAACTACTTGCTTTATTGAAAAAGCATTACAACATCAGTTTTGCTTTCAAATACTGCGAAGATAGCTTTATTTGAAGAAACTGTACAAACTGTTTAATGCTTTTTATTGGTATGAGGAGTCAGATATAGCTTTGTTTTTCACTTCATTCTGAAGCACTTCCTTAGAAGCACTGTTTTGATTTAGAACGAAGATTTCTACTACATCTGTAATGTAATGAATAGCTGGGGAAAAAAAAGTTGAAAAAATTAGTTTGTAGTTGAATGTCCATATGAAAATTTAAAATAATTATGGACACTTACCACTTCACTGCTTTTGTAATTCACGTTTGGGAACTGACTAGTCCAAGTTTCCTTTTCTGTCTTTTTAACAGATTGTGACTGCAAGAATGTCTTTTCCACCTCACTTGAATCGCCCTCCTATGGGAATCCCAACACTTCCCCCTGGGATCCCACCTCCACAGTTTCCTGGTTTTCCTCCACCTGTACCTCCTGGTAAGTTATATTAATATATGGAAGTATTGTAGAAATTAATTTCTTTATATAATTCTGAATTCCTTTAAAAGCTGGTAACTTTTGTAAATAATATATCTCAGTAACTTTGATTAGTGTACGTTGCAGTTGAGTTTCTGGTTTTCCCACAGATTGTCATGTGAGCAAGCTTCTTTTGATCTACCAGAAACTATTTACTTTTGACCAGAAATTAAATACTGGGCTTTTCTTGAGCCTTTATTCAAGACTGAAGCTGAGTGGTGTTTTCTGTTAATATTAGATGTTCCAAAGCCACTGTTTTGACAGTAATCCTTTGTAATAGCCTTTGGAAACTCTTGGGTACATTGAGTACATGTCATGTGAAAACAGAGAAGTAACTTTCAGAGAAGGTCCAACTTGTTGCATTGTTTTTCTCCATTTTCAATTCTTTTATTTTGCTTCTTATATTCTTTCGTCCACACATCTTGCAAATTTACAGTTATCTTTATTTCTTCTAATCTTCCCGAAATTATTCCTACCTTTTTTCTTTGTTCATTGTAAGATCAACCTCTGTTTTTTGGGCTGAGATTTTAACTTGTTAGTCTGGAACAACTTGCTTTCTGTACATTGTGAGTATACATAATGACAACTGGAGGCAGGAAACCATAGAGCAAGTGGGAGAGGGGAATACATCAGAGAATTACCTCTTCAGAATTCATCACAAGGGCTGCAGAAAATAACTCCTGTCTTGTCTATGTTGTCTTAAACTGTGTTATGCAGGAGTGTTTTGTAGGCAATAGAGGCATTCAAAAAACAGATGGTTGAACTACAAAAAGATTTCTGCACATCATTGATCAGGCTAATCTTTACTTGCATTAATTTTTCTAAACATTTTTCTTGAGAACCACTAGGTATTGCCTATTTTCTGATAAAGGCAGAGTTCTTGCTTAGGTAACATCCTGCCATCAGAAATTCCAGGTTGGCTTTTAAAATCATACTTCTTATTTTTCCTAGCTCCAGTTTGTGTATACTAGTGTATAAAGCACCAGATACTTAAAAAAAAAACTTTCTGAAATTTATTTTAAAATTTCTGATATAATTTTCTGCTCTGAACATTTTGCTTCTTAGTATGTGTGACAAAGATCTTTTTATTCTCTTGTGTTTAAATAGTCTCATTTTAGTATTAGGAATCTGAATAGTATGCAGAGTGAAGAAGCCTGGTGTTAGGTGAGAATAAAATTCCTCTCTGCACAAGAGAAACATGATCTGCTTACCTGTGTGGACAACATACTTTGACTTGTAGAGGATATGAATCTCACTTCTTAGTATAAGCATATCAGTAGAGCTGAAAATGCCACAGAGATGTTATGAAAGTCTGCTCTGAATTTAATACATATGTAAGATCAAAATTTTAGTGGCTTACAATATTTTCTTTAGCTAGCTTTTTGGTCAAAAATTCATGTGTTAGTTACCTCAGCCTGTAATATTTTGAAAAGTTTCACTTGAGTAACTTGCTTGCATAATAATAAAGTTAAGAAAGGCGGTTTGCTTTGCTGAAAAATGTAGTTGATAAAAACAGGAAGTTCTAGCATTTCCCAATATTATTGTGGAAGATTTGATAAGGAGGTGATTCTGATAGATCTTTGAAGATTACTGGATACCACTGAAGATGTAAAAAGCCCCGCTTTGCGTGCCAGAAATGCCTCAGTAGCTCAGACCTGCAGTCCGTATAGGCTGATGTGTTGTGTGCAGTGGCACTAGAAGGCAGTATTTAGGGTGGGCATGTATTCCTTTCTGGGCCTGTTGCTTCACACACCTGTAGTGTTAGGGATCTTAGAGTATGAACTTTTGCTTGTTCTTTGTCTTTTTCTGGACCTGTCATTTATGAACATTTTGGAATTTTTTTACTCTGTTCGTCTGTCACCTCTTAAAACAAATTTGAGAAGTTCATTAACTGCTGTGGAAAGTGCTACTCTCTTACTCTTAAGTCTGTCTTTAAACTCACTGCCTGCTCAGTTCTGATGTGATGAGCCGGGCGAGTTGAGTTCAGTGCATTTGTACCACTGCCACGTTCCGTGCCTTGCAAACCTCCACGCTTCAGGAGTCTCAGAGTGTGCAGCCTCTCCTAGTAAAGCAGCTGCTTCATCAGTGAAGTGATGTGGTTGTTGTTCTCTGAGGCTGGGCAGCCTTGGGTTGCAGAGACCAGGTCTGTAGGCTGTAGTCAAAACCATAGATGAACCAAGCTTTCGTGTAGCACCTAAATGATACCTGTGGTCATTATGTTTCCTTATGATGCCCAGTATTTCATTGGATTTTTGTGGCTTCTGCTGGACATTTGGTAGGTAGTTCCATAGAATTATCAGTCATTATACAAGTGTGTTTACTGAGTTGTAACTTTAAAAGCCATTGTGATAATTGTAATAATTGTAGGGCTGCACAACCAGGCTTGTCGGGGAGTAGGTGCTGCAGTCTGTGAGATGCCATTGTGTATTGAAACTGAGAACATGGGAGAGCAATACAGTTTTGATTGTCTGAATGGTTTGGAGGAATAAGAGGTAGTATGACCTTAATATGAAGGGACTGAGGAAGAGGATTGAGAGCTGGAGAAAATAAAAAATAGCATAAATAAAGCAAAACCCAATTGGATGAGGAAAAAATTGGAAAAAATGTCTGAGGAGAAATGTTATAAGACTAAACATTAGAGAAAGCAGGCAACAAGTCCAGGGGCAGTAGGTTGCAGAAGTTTGTTTAGGATTTTCTGAATACAGCAGTGAAAGAAGGTTCAAAAGGGAAGGATTGAGAGGGAAAAAAAATGGAAATCTTTTGTAGAATGAAAAAAAAGGAGATTTAGGATCCCTGTGAAGAACATGAGATTGACTTCACTGTTCTCAAGTCTCAATGTGTCTGCTGACCAACAAGCAGTTTTGATTAAATCCATTCACCTAATGTATTTAACCTCTAGCAGCTGGCATGGAAAGATAAGGAGCCTTTCTTATGATCAAATATTGGCTCATGAAAGTACTTAAAGCTACCAGTGAATTTGGTAGTGTAAAAGAGGTATTGCATGGTTTCATCTGATTAAATATTAATTAAAATATTATTTATTATTAATTGATGAACATTATCAAAATTCAGTGTTGTTCTAAATTAGGTGTTGGAGATTGCCAAGTGAAGTATTCAGCAGCTTCTCGACAGAGGTTTTTTATGCTCTCTCTATTAAGCTATTCCATAAATAGTGGCATGAAGCCTGGTGCCATTCTCCACAGGACCTCATCCCTAAAGCCATATGCAGAAACGACTGTGCTGTGGGCACTGTGTAAGCTGGGAACGAGATCATCTCTAGGGCACCAACTGCCTTTGCTCTCAGGAATTCCCTGCCTCACTCATCACCCCACTGTCTTCTAAAACAATTTTGTGGCTTGAATATGCTCTGAAAATAGATTTGTGTGTGGCAAAGTTGAAATGGTAATACCAGAGAAATGACCAGGATGCGTATGGTATGTTAGTGTACTTTGTTGGAGTGCTTAAGGAATTACTGATAATCAGTGCTGTGAAATTCTTATTTGACCAAAATTACTGTCTAGTTTGAAAATGATATCTGCAATAATTTCATTTGTATTCATCAGTTCTCAACAGGGCAGACTAATATTAATGTGTTGTCTTTCTCAGGGACCCCTATGATTCCTGTACCAATGGGCATTATGGCTCCTGCTCCAACTGTAAGTATAGATTATAGACAAATAAAATGGAGACTAAAACTTAGTAGATGCCAACAGCATTTGTGTTTTGCTCTATTCTGTCAGAATTCTACTATGAAAGAAAATGCTTAATTTTAAATGCAACTATAATGTAAATGTTATGCTGATTTCTGACCTAGACAAAGTTTGAAGTGGTGTCTGGAGCTACCAGCTGCAGAGGTGAAGCGTTTCTTGTTCTTGCAAGAAGACATACTTCTCTCAAATACACTGATTTAGGCTTTGTGTTTGGATCATGTGTGCTCTTCCTGTGCAGTACAGTTACATCAGGGAGGTTCCAGGTGTCTTGCTCTGGAGTTTTATAGCCCTGACATGGTACCCTGGAGGCATTACCTCATCCAGGTTTATAAGGCTATCACGCAGCACTGCAGGGTTGTTGAAAAATATGTGTTTTGACAAGCTTAAAGATAAGCTTGCTGTCTCCATGTTGCAGGAAAATGAATAATTGTGTGTAATATCCATCTGTGGGAAAGCAAATGAAAGGTTTCTTTGTCTGTCTTACTAATTTCAAGTTGGAAGGGAGGTTTATGATTTTTGGGTGAAAAAAGTGTGCTTTAAAATATTAACATCTTGACTTCAAGGTGAGTTACCATTTGTGTGATTTTGCAGAAGTGAAATCTCCCCAAAATACAGAATTTTTTTGATAGTTTGTATTGTTTCCTACAGGAGGATATGTTCATCATAACCAGTATGTTTAAGACAGAGATACTGAAAAATTTATTATTCAGTTTTGTGATTAAAATAACTTTTAGTAAGTGACACTTCTAGAAAGGTGTTGCAAGAAGAGAGACTGTGCATAAGGAGTGTTAAATCTTAGGTGAAAGAGGTGTAGCAAAATGGAGTAGATGATCATGCCTGTCTTTGTACAGTTAATTTACAGATGCTTGCCCCTTAACCTAAAGAGGCTTTGGGTTGTGTGTTCATTGAATAAAGCAGTAGTGTTTATTCACTGTGTGGAAGCTTTAAGGTCATGTGTCCATTGAAGCCTTTCAGCCAGAGTTACTTTTCTATTCACAGTTTGGTTTTTACACTATTAGGTAAGGTAATTCAACTTCCAGTGACTCAGATGTTGCCAACTTGCTATTTGTAGGAGAAATAATACCTAATGTTACTGTATGCTCACCTTGAGACCTCCAGTGGCTGTGTTCAGTTCCACCTTTTGCTATCTTCCTTTGCCAGAAAATGGCCATCTTTTTTTGTGTTGTAGAAAGTATTAAAGCCTCAACTGCCTGTTAGTGTCTTACTCCATAAGCCTAACTAAGGTTCGTATGAAAATTCAAATTTGAAATAAGTATGCATCCCTAAGTCTTATGTCTTATTGATTGAAATAAAAAACCAAACCTATCCAATGCTTTATTTTACAACTTCTCCTTCTGTTTATAGGTGTTAGTTCCTACCACAGTGTCTATGGTTGGAAAACATTTGGGAGTCAGAAAAGACCATCCTGGCTTAAAGAACAAAGAAAATGATGAAAACTGCGGTCCCACTACTACTGTTTTTGTAGGCAACATTTCAGAGAAGGCCTCAGACATGCTCATACGGCAGCTTCTAGCAGTAAGTACAGCAGGCTGCTTGTTACATTTCATCTCTGGCTGATGAATAGAGTAATGACCCACAAGCAGTCTATTGAAAGTGAAAGCAGGGTTATTCCCACTCCCTGGAATAGCAGCCCACTATGCCCGAATTCAATAGGTCAAGAGGACAGCTTTTTTACACTCTAGATCTAGTTTGTGAATATAGATGTATTTTATTTCTGGTAGAGTTTACCCTTTTTTAATTTCAAAATCTTTTGTGAAAAGTGGTTACATGTGGCGAGAGGGGCAGGTCGGAGGCAGAGACGACCCACACCTCCCGAGTTTCATGTGACAAACAGCCTCGAGTTTATTATGGCAGCCCTTTTTATAGGGCATTTGAGTTTCCCAGGCATACACATGTCATTGGTTGAGGTCTAAACACCAGCTTCCTGACCAGGGAGGTGTCTGCAGCCCGGGGTGGAACATCATGGGGTGAAGTTTCTGTTTGGGTTTGAATGTGTCCTGTCCTTGTTCATCCAGGGGGCTGGTTTTCTTATTCGTAGCAGAATTAATTGCTCAGTACAAGCCAGCTTGTACTGGTTTTGTAGTTTGCAGTCAAGTTTTTGTAATGTTTTGAATATAAAATAATAACTAATGATACTTAATTGCAGAAATGCGGCTTGGTTTTGAGTTGGAAGAGAGTGCAAGGGGCATCTGGAAAACTTCAAGGTAACTGTTTGTGCTTTTCAAAATCTCTAGATATACTCTTGTTTTTAGTAGCTGGCAGCTTTTTAATATCTTGACACATTACTATTCTTAATCATTGTATGTTTTAAGGTGCTGTAGTATGATAGCTGCAAAATACTTTCTAGTAAAGGGCTAGTGTTTTCTGGAATTGAGAATAAAATAATATAATTGAGAAAGGTTAAATGGGAAAATGTCTTGGGAACCTAGTTTTGCTTACCTTTCTTTCCTGAAACTGAATGATTTTATAGACTATTCCTGAGAAAGCTGTGCCAGTTTGGACTTAGCACTCAAAGGAAGATAGTATTCTAACACTTTTACAAGTCTCTTCCAGTAAAATGTGCTGTCCTTCTCCATGAAGGAGGTTTTCCTGATGTAAAATTTATCTTTCCTGTTGTCAAGTTCAACTGATTTAATTTTTGTGACTTTTCTCCAGTGATTACAGGAAAGAATTTTGGTTACTGTTTTTTGCTGTGTTTTCATATCTTGTTAGGTTTGTGGGGGTTTTTTTTCTTTTTAAGGAGGTAGTTCAATTCCTTCAGCTTTTTTATATCTCACACTTATTTTATTTTGCTGTCATTAAATGTTTTTCTCATTTAAAACTCTATGTAGCTGTTGTGAAGAACCTAATACCCTTCCCTCTAGGTTAACAGTGAGCTTTTGATTGAT
The DNA here is from genome assembly GCA_013400175.1 of Phainopepla nitens. Lineage (NCBI taxonomy): Eukaryota > Metazoa > Chordata > Aves > Passeriformes > Bombycillidae > Phainopepla > Phainopepla nitens. The sequence continues at coordinate 833,486 of VXBQ01009273.1, read as the reverse complement.
GTCCTTGGTCATCAGACAATTGCAAATCCATCTGAGATGTCATCATATAGACTGCAATTCTTAGTTACTAAGACAGTTATATCAAAAGCTTTACAAACATAAATTTACAAATCATGGAGTAGTTTGAGTTGGAAGAGACCTTTTAAAGTTCATTTAGTCCAACCTCCTTTGAAGAGCAGGAACATCTTCAACTAGATCAGGTTGCTCAGAGCCCCATCCAACGTGACCATGAAGGTTTCCAGGGATGGGACATCTACAATGTGTGTACGGTTCCATCTTATTTATTGGACTGTTAATTATATCAAAGATGAGTTCACTGAGTGAACTTTGAGGCTTTTATGATGTGTACTCCTGGCTTTTAAAAAACAAGTGCCTGTGTTCCAAGTTTATTGATTCAAAACACATTTTTAAACAAAGTAAATCGCCTGAAGAGCTTTAATGCATTTACTTCTCATTTCAATCGTCCATTTCAGCCTTTGGATTTTGTGAGTACAAAGAGCCAGATTCCACCCTACGCGCGCTGAGACTACTCCATGACCTCCAGATTGGAGAGAAGAAGCTGCTGGTCAAAGTTGATGCAAAGACAAAGGCTCAGCTAGATGAATGGAAAGCAAAGAAAAAGGCATCTAATGGGGTATGTATATGATGTGTGATTTGCATTCTTTTAGTAGAATGTCAGTGTAATGTTACTTGCTAGATTAGATTGTGAGCATGTCTCAGTTTCTACTCCTTTCTGTGTCTTCAGTTCCTTTTAGGATTTTGCCAGAATCGCATTAGTGAGTCTGAAGATATGTAGAAAGGCAGAGAAGTGTAAGCTCTTAATTCCATACTGTTTGAACTTATCTGCAAACTGCAACTACATTTCTGGAATCAATTTTGTAATTATAAAGTGTAGTAATAGGTGCTATATGTTTTGATTCTGTTGCTTCATTTTTGTTTAGAAACTCTTGAAAGTGCTTAAACCATAGAAGAAGTTACTCTGTCAATCTGTAAATTTGCTGTCTGAGGGGAATTGAGGTTTCTTTCCCCTTCACCGATGATCTCTTGGAACAAATCAATGAAAAGGAAAGAAGTAGATCATTCGGTAGAAGAGACAGGTATCAGGCAGTAGGCCACTTTCAGGCATTTAGTAGATGGGAAAATTGGTTTTGTTCTATCCCTTACTAAAGCTGTTTTGGAATAATTGCAGATATTTAGTATGTTGAATTCTTATTGAGATGCAAAGATACTTAATTGACAAGTTCACATTGAAGTTAATTGTGTCTGTTTCTTTACTGAAGTAGTGTATTTCAACCCTAATCAAGCTGGGCTTTGTCTCTAACTCCTGAAGTTTTGCATGTGCCTTATGATATCACTTAAAACAATCTTTTTCTGTAAAATCTAAGTGAAAAGATGCCCTTGTTCAGAAAACTAAAAATGCTAATCATGCTGTAGCAAGTAAATTTTAAAAGTTCCAGTTTGGAATTTTTTCTTAAATGTATGTAGACTATAGTGGAAACACAAATACTTTTATTTCATTTTACCTAACCAGAAGTAGAGGCATAACGGTGACTTGAAGTACTTGACATGTTTTTGACTGGATACTCTGTGTTTGGGATGAAATCCAATGGCTTAGTAAAACAGAGGGCTAACTTTGTGAGGTTTGAGTGGAATACTGTACTAGCTCCTAGGCTAGGTAAGGGCTTGGTTGGACTGCCCTTTCATTGTGTCCTTCCTTGTTTTGTGTTGGCATCACCTGTGATACTGTGCTTCACAGCTGATGTTACAAACAAGCTTAAAGTATTTCTGGAGTTTTTGTACATCTCTCATGAATTTTGTTTTCTGTGAGTCCCTGTGAGTTACAGTCAGTCCAGGGGGATTGATTGTAATATAGCAGCAGGTACTGTTTTTGGCTTTGGTGAAGGCAGCTGTATGAGCCCATTCTCTTGAACTGTAGAATGAGATTAACTCCATGGTTTTTTTGTTGGATTTTATTGGATTTTGTTGATTTTTTTTTTTTTTTTTTGCTCTTTTTTGTGGTGGTGCAAAGAAAGGCTGTGAATTGCTGAGGAGTATTGATGAGGTGCATTGTAATCAAACTGCTTGCAATTCCTTTCATACCATCATTGGTGTGCTGCTGCCACTTGGATTCAAAAGTTTCAAATTTTCTCGAATATTTTGAATTAAGAAATCAAACATGTAAACTGTAACACGATTTCATGTAGAGACACACCAAGCAAACCTTTTTCTAATTAGCTCCTCTCCCTGATCACTTCTTCTCCCTGGATCTCTTCAATTCCACCCCCTGTCACTACCTTCTAGCTCTTCTCAGCCTGCTCTTCCTTGGCCTGGCAGCTTCTTCAGCTCCAACTGAATCCTCCCTTCCCCCTCATTCTTAGCTGCTGATCCATCAGACCCTTCCCTCCCCCTCACTCCACCCACCACCTATCGTTTGACGGGATACCCAGCTGGATTCTCAGGTGAGATTCCATTTTTCTAAAAGATTCAGGGGATCGAGAAGTGGGCTATCTTGCTCGGTGTGCAGATCATCATTCTACCCTATCATGTAATGCTTAGTGAAAGCCACTTCTCTGTGTTCCTTTTCCTCCCTACAAGGTTGAAAGGGGCAAAGTACTTGATCAACAATAATTTAAAAAATAGTTTGTTGTGCAAAGAATATTTTCCCTAATGATGTTTCTTTAATATAGTTCTCCTACTTGAAGTTGCAGTTTGGAAGTTTTAGGTAGGCATTCGTATTGCATGGCACTTAAATAGGAGGCTTGGAGGAACTGCTATTAAAATGACTTGAAGTTCTGGAACATAAAAGGCAAAATTTTTGACCAAGAGCTGCATTATAGTGATTGCCTTTCTGGGAGCGTGTGGGTGCTCTCTCTGTTCTGTCTACTGCCTTAATCACCATTTTTCTGCCTATTTTATTATGCAATCCTACATTTTTTTCTCTGCAGCCATTCCATAAAACTGTGCAATAAACTGTGGTATTGCCAGTGTGAAAAGATCTGACTAACATAATGCAATTGATAATTACTTGTATTAATATTGTTTTAATAGTTATTATATTATTGTATTAATAATTATTTGTAGGTGATTTGGTTTTCATGTGGTGAGTTGTTTTTTTTTTTTTTTTGTATGAGTTTGTTCATTTTTTTTTTCCTTTTGGGTTTTGCTTTTTTATAGTAAATACCATAGGGACATGAATGTGAGATGAAAGCTGAATTTCTGATAAAACCACTATTACTCTCAATTTGTTAAGTCCTGTTACTTTGCCATTTTTCCTTAGAACTCCAGACCAGAGACAACAAATGATGATGATGAAGCACTGGATGAGGAAACTAAGAGAAGAGATCAGATAATTAAAGGGGCCATTGAAGTCTTAATACGAGAATATTCCAGCGAGCTCAATGCCCCCTCCCAGGAATCTGACTCTCACCCCAGGAAGAAGAAAAAGGAAAAGAAGGAGGACGTATGTGTTTTGATTTTGGACAAAACAGATTTTTTTTTTTTCTTCAACTCACCTTTATATAATGGCCAAACCTTGTGCAAATACTTTAAACCTAAACTTCTGATGAGAAAACAAATCAACAAGCATTGATGTCAGCAGCAGTTTCCTTTTTTTTTTTTTTTTTTTT
>VXBQ01009273.1:810565-829827 GCA_013400175.1 Phainopepla nitens | reverse complement strand
TTTTTTTTGAGCTGAAAGCTAGTCAGTTATAGACACCATCCCTTCAGGATGGTTTAGGCATTTAAGCACGTAAACTTCTTGGAACAACAGGTTTGAATCTGGGCAGGACTGAACCGACCTTTCATCCCTCTGAAGGTGGAAATACTGAATTTAGTGCAGTTTAATCTGTATATGCATATAAGGGTTTTCAGATAAGTGCTTAAAAAACAACTGTAAAGAGTTCCTGCATACCAGCCACTTCCAGTGAAAGATGCCAGGGCGCTATTGTAATGCCACGAATTTGGTAGTTTTTGACAAAATTCTTCTCTCTGCTTATAGTATACATTCTTGTAATGTGCCTTGATCCAACTGATTGCAGCTGTCTACCCATATGTGGAAGCACTTTGTTAGTTGTGTATGTCCTTGAAGGGATCCTTCAGGGATGAAAGGCATATTGTAATCTTCCTGCCTTGCAAAATCACTTTTAAACATGTCTCAGTTTGGCTGGATTTGGTCAGCCAGCTTTCCTATCTTGTGCAATGAGAAAAAAATCATGTTAAGCAGGAATGAATGTTCTGGTTCTGTGAATGACCTTTTTATGGATTAAAACAAAATGGAGAAGGGGGAACAAGGATAAGCAAACTCAGACTTAGCTTTTCCAGCAAAGTTTCTAACCATGGGAAAATGGACTTTCCCACCTACCATTCTGCACCTTATATGAAAGAGATTGGAAAATTGTTTGACCAAGATTTCTACCCACTTAAGTCTTCTGCAAAGTACCTATTGCAAGGCAATGATGCAGTTTCAAATGCTTATGGAGTTCAAATGTGGTGCAAGAAGCATCTCCCTCAGGGAGCAAGTCTGTCTTCCCACAGCATTGTTAGTCATGGCCAACCTGAGGTGTGCTGAGCTGAGAATTTGTTTTTCTTTCCTCTCCCTCTCTTTGGGAGAAGATGTTTTCTTTGATGACAATTTGCAAATGAGTCACTGTCTAATGCTATCAGCTGTATTTTTTTGTTACAAGCACTGTTACAATGTGTGTTGTCCTGTGGGTAAATATACATATGGCCATGAATAATGCCAGGTAGTTAAACATTCTGAGAGACCTTTGCAGTTACGAAGAGCTGGGTGCTGAGTGTGTCCCTGTGACAGAGCAATATTCTCTTAGCTCTGTGTTGTGTAGAACTTTACTAATCTGAGCTAGTCAAGTAGCCAGATAAGCTCTTCTACAATACGCAGCACTTCTGGGTTGAAATTGCGCCCCATCATCCTTCCCAGTATGGGAAGGAAGACAAGAAACTTGGAAGTTGCCATCTTTGGCCTGTGTGGATAGAGGTGGGAGTGAAGAGATGGTACTAGCTTGTTGTTCTCTTGTCCCTAAAGGAGAGGGGAGAGAGAGACTGTTGAGGGTGGGGGGAAAAGGGAAGGTGGATGCAGATATATTGTGGGGGCGGTGAGGGGGGTGTGGAAACTCACCAGCTTTGGGGCTGTTGTCCCCTGAGGAGCTTGGTATGGAGATGACTCCCACTGGTGTTAGCAGCAGAGGCTGTTAGTTCTTCTGGGTGAAGGCATGACTGCTGTGGGGGAGTTGAAAATGTGTGCGGGGAGCTGAGAGTGAGTGGAATCTGGTTTTCAATTTCAAGCACGGGGGAACCTCGCTAATTCGCACTAACTATAAGAGCAGGTGCAATCTACCAAATTCTGCGAATTAGCGAGTAAATAAAATCAAGACATACCCACTGCAAATGTACTTATTTATTTTGGCAAGTGTAGCTTAGCCTTGTTTCTGATGCTACCATAGCTACTAATATCCTGTAGTACACTTGTAATTCAGTGAAGTCTTACTAACATGAGACGTCACTATGTGTTTTTAAGTAGTTCAGCAAAGGGAGAATTAGCGAGGTTCTTCTGTAACTTTGTTGAATCAAAGAAATGAGATCACAGCAATACAATATTGCTTTGTAGTACAAACATACAAAACATTGTTTTTCAGAGTAGTGTGCAATCTATTTTTAAAAAAAAAAATCTCCGTGGATTTTTCCGCAGATTTTCCGCAGATTTCCAGTGGCCCCACTGATACCTTATCCACTCATCACCAAGGTTCGTTTACATTGTAGGCTTTGACAATGACTATGTTTACTGCTAGTTGCCAGATTTGTGACTCTTGTCCATCTGATTTTTTTTTTTTTTTTTTTCCACTCATTAACATCAGACTGTCAGGTTTGGTACTGCAGAAGGACTTTATTTATCTCTTGCAAGACTGGTTGAAAACTTCTAACCTTCAGCTTTTCTCTTGTTCTCCTGTGTCTGTACAGATGGCTGTTAATGCTTTTACTCCTGTCCCCCTTGTTTTTTAGGAGGATATAAATGCTATAGAAATGGAGGAAGACAAAAGAGACCTGATATCAAGAGAGATCAGTAAATTCAGAGACACACACAAGGTAGTATTCTTGTTTTTGCACTTGATACAAATTAGGCTTTTTCAAAATCCAAAAAAACACTATTATAAAATTTAGCAGTACATTGCAATATCACTTAAAATGATGTTTATATTAGGTTTAATATACATGTAGTTCTTTACAAGTCAGAGAAAGACAGTTGCCACGTTAAAGTGGCCAGTGACATCTTTATGCTAAGACTTTGATTGCTACTGAGTATTTTTCAGTCTTCTCACTTCAGCATGAATAAAGGCAGCTTAAATTGCTACACATACATTAAGTCAAGATATTTATAAGTGAAGGCTAAACGGGGCTGCAGTATAAGACGTACACTTGAGTGTGTTTCTCTAGGTAGATTTGTAACATTATCCAAGATTTTTGAAGAGATGAAACGTGAATTAAATTAAAGTCTTTTATTTTAATAGTTCTAAGTTAAGAGTGGGGGAAGAATAAAACTAGGTCAGTGGTTACCAGACTTACCAAACTTTAGATGCATGGAAGAACTGTAAATTCCCATAAAGCTAATCTATTCATTGACCCCCACCATTATGATAGAGATCATATGGTGACTAATGCAAGATGAAACTCACAGCTTGGAAAGTAACATGGAATAGGATGTAAGTATGAGTTTCTGTTTTTTATTATACTTATGGATGCCCCCTCAGAAAAATATGCAAAGGGGTAACTGGCTTGGAAATGTTTGTGCACATCAAGTCCCACCCCAGGGTCCCCACTTACAGAAGTTTCCACTAATGCTAGTGCATATGTGAATGTTTCTGCTTTGGAAAGTGATACTTGCGGATCGGAGAGCACAACTATGCATGTGATGTTCTTATTTTAATGTTTAGCTTAAAGTTGGTATTAATTTTTCCCCAATGAGATTGGAGTTTTCCCTTGTCTAGGGAAGTATCAACAAGCTTCTATTTTGAGCACACGCTTTTCTTTCCAAACACCCCCAAATCAACATTAAAGAAAATGTTGAAGATACAGCAAGGTGAAGTGTGCCTGTGTTGTTCAGCTTTACCACATGCAGTCACTGGGGATGGTACCATGTTTTCATGCAATCAATATGAACACAGGTGACTACATGTTATCGTATGTACATGTTTTCAGTTTTTCTCTTAACTAAAGTTGTTCAAGATAGAAACCTGGGGGAAAATATCTAGAAAAAGTCATCTGGAGAAGTTCAGCAATTGAATGTGAGACTGGTTAGTGGTGAAACTTCAGTAGAACTACGTTCAATTCCAAGCCCCGAGTCGTCACTGATACTAAAATGCAAACAAGTAATACTTTTTTTTTAAATTGCAAACAAACCAAACAAAAACCAAGCTTCATTGTTTCAGAAGCTGTTGGGCATTTCACTGCCCTTGATTTGTATTTTTGGGGGGCAATTTTGGGTTTCTTAACATAAAAAATCACTGGAAGTAGTCATTGCGTATATTGGATATGTTTAAAAGGGGCTGTTGAATCCTTAGCAGCGGGCTAGTGAGCACAGTGAACCTTTGCATGTTTTTGGTATGAGTTTATAAACAATAACGACAGACTGTCAGGGTATCAGCATTGCAGGGGGCGTCCATTTACAGCACGGACGAGTCTGAAGAGAGCTCAAGGTAAGATTTATAATTCTTCTACCTGTTCATTTCTGTTCATTACTTCAGTTTATCTGATACTGTTCCCATCCCATTATCCTGTCAGATCCTTTTATTTAGGTTTACAGAAGTTGACTGAGGTCAGATTTTGATTACAAAATACTCCAGTTTATTTTTTCAATTGGATTTTAAGAAAGTGGACTTAGGGAAAGGATTTTAATGTACCAAAACTTGTGCGTGTGTATTTACACTTCTGTGAATATATTTTTAATAAAAGAAGGGAACCCACTCTCTTGAGAAATCTCACCATAAACAAAGTTTTTGAGAGTGGTGAAAAAGCAGGAGTTCAACTAAAGAAATTTCTATTGGAACATCTAAGATAACCTGTAAGTATCAACCACTTCAGTATGTAAACTTTCTTTAAAAGTATATGAAATTTGAGGTAAGTTGTTTTTTAAAGTTGACAACCTAGTTTAACATTTGACCCTACTGAGGTTTAATACTGTAAAACTCCTGGATAATATAGTCCTTAGAAATTAGTTTTTTAGCTCAGCGTATATTATAGGATCTAAGTTTTATTTTTTTCACATCAGTTTTCTACCAATTCCTACCATTTTTAGTCCCTTTTTCCTTTCGTGATTTCAATGTATCCAACATGGGTTTGCCTGTATTGTGTTATCAATGCAGCATAGTTTCACTGGATACATTAATCACTAGTGAATTAGCTTTATTTCTGTAATCCTTTGTTGGTTCTCTGGTCCCTGTGCCTATGGCAGAAGAACACTGATCAGGTAAGATTGCTTTTTAAAGTTGTCTTAAATGCTTTGTTTAAAAGAAAAGAACAAAAAAACACAAACCAGAGAAAATGCTGTTTCATTGTTCCAGTTTTTAATTTCATTTCAGTGATGGTAAACGTGGAGCCAAAGGGGATAAACCTGTTTATTCTGCTCAATATTTGTTCAAAAAGTGGTATTCTTGCATCCATGAGGTTGAAATTTGGTATATGTGGTTGTTATTTGGTATATTTGTGAACCGTGTACTTGCTCTTCCTCCCAGAAACATAGCTAATAGGCAAGGTTAATCCAGTGTTGGCGGTCCATGTCCTAGCACAGCATCTGTAAGTTAACACATAACAATTGCTTCCAAGGATGGATTTATCTATCATTCTGTTGATGTATTTTCTATTGTCTTATAGGAATTCTGGTCATAAGAACTCTTTCTATATGAAAAAAAAAAATAAAGTGGCAATTTTGTACAATTTTTAGTAAAACCGTAGCAGGTAACCTTTAGTTTCTGTGTTTCAAAAGAGCTATTTCCAACCTTTTTTTAATTGTCTCCATCTTGCAGTGGTGGAAGTTAAGATTCCATTCTGCAGAGTCCAGTTCTTGCCAATGAACACTTAGAACTGTTTTAGGGAGGGAAAAGGGGAAAAGTGACAGTTTTCTTCACTGTTTAACCACATGCACCATGTGTAAGTGGATGTATTTCTTTACCCGAGTTTTCATCTAGGATGGTTTTGGTGTGCTAAGACTTTTTGGGAAACAGCTCACTGTCCCAGTAAGCATTGCACTGAAATATATTTTCCTAATTGAACAGAGTTAATTTTATCAGCTGGAAGTTCACTTTACTTGTACCCAACTGGCTTATAGAGCCAGTGGAATTTGAGTCCCACCTGAGTCATGACTGGTAGTGCACACTGAATGTGCAATTTAGTCAGCTCATAATACAAGGCCAGCCCTACTCTGCTAAGGTTGGAGATTGCTGGTCTGTGTAGATCTGTGCTTTTGCACGAAACTTAGTCTTGTGATTGCTGCATTTTGATTTCATACTTATGAGTTCCAAAAAATACCCACCAAACCCTATTAAATATTTTAAAACTAGTGGCGGTTTTGGTATTTCCATTACCAGCCTTGTGTGTTGCGTCGGGAATACCAGTTTGTGTAACCGCAGAATTAACTATGAGAGTTCTTTTGTTGGTTTTTAGAAACTGGAGGAGGAGAAAGGCAAAAAGGAGAAAGAAAGACAGGAAATTGAAAAAGAACGCAGAGAAAGAGAAAGGGAACGGGAGCGTGAACGAGAAAGGAGGGAGCGTGAAAGAGAGAGGGAACGTGAACGAGAGAAGGAGAAGGAACGGGAGCGTGAACGGGAGCGAGATAGGGACCGTGACCGAACGAAGGACCGAGACCGCGACCGCGAGCGAGACAGAGACCGTGACAGAGATCGCGAAAGGAGTTCAGATCGCAACAAGGATCGCAGCAGATCGAGGTAAATGTGCTTCAGTTGCTATTTATTTCACTTCTTAGTGCAGTTTACTAAATGCATATAGTTCAGTAATCAGCTGCCATTCAAAGGAGAATGATCCCTGTGGGAGATCAGAGTAACAGCAGGAAATCCAAATTGGGAGAAAGCTTGATTTCCCCCACAGCACAAGAATATAAAGTCTGCAATGTGCAGTAAGCAACTCTCCAATTATGATTTAAGCATACTGGTTTTATCTCAAATATCTCCTATTTTTCATTATTAGCTTTATTCCTCCTTAAGATTATCTTATGTTTGTGGTATATTTTTTAGCTTAAGCAGGTTTTATCATTTCCTTTTTTTCTATGATGGGTTTCTTGCTTGGATTTTGGGGGTTTTTTTCAGTTGGTTTGGTTTTTTTGTTTGGATTGTGGATTTTTTAAGTAAAAGCAAAGGGATTGCTCTTTCAAGCTGTAATTAATCATATCATATGCCAAGTGCTGCTTTCACATTAAGTCATCTTGTCAGAAGTGTTAAAATTGTCTGTAAGCCACATAAACACAAAATATTTCTTAAGTATATCCTTTATTTCAGTGGAGAACTGCTAACACAGTCTGATAAGAAATTGCCATATGCTCATGCTTAGTTTCTGTAGATATTGCTATTTAAAAGTTAGTGTTGAAACAACTACTTTTAGTGGGTGTTTGAATACTCATCAGTAAGTATTGATTTTATGCCCATTTCTATATGAGCTAATCATCTTCTACAACTGCAGAAAAAATATAACCTCCAAGATGCTATTAATCATTAGATTGAATGGAGAGGAAGGCTCTGTGCTGAGCTGTAGGTTTTTTTTTCTTCCTTCAGAGAAAAAAGCAGAGACAGGGAAAGAGAGCGAGAACGCGAGAGGGAGAGAGAACGAGAACGCGAGAGGGAGCGGGAGAGAGAACGGGAACGGGAAAGAGAGCGGGAAAGGGAGCGAGAAAAGGATAAGAAGAGAGACCGAGAAGAAGATGAAGAAGATGCCTATGAACGACGAAAACTGGAGAGGAAACTGCGTGAAAAGGAAGCTGCATATCAAGAGGTAGGTTGGAATTTTTAAGGTTCTTTAAATTAAAAAATGTTTCTGAGAGTTGATAACAAGTCCTCTAGAATAAAATACATCGTTCTCCTTTTCCTAAATATGTTTTTAATCCTTTGAGTACATGAGCTGGGGCAAAACATGTAAGTCACTGTCAAAACAGACTTTTTATTCTGATGTTTTAAATTAAAATTATGCATATTATTTATAGGACAGTTATTTTAAACAACAGTCCAAACTAACTTTTGAAGTAGTACTGCTGTTATTAATGTTCTTGAGGATTGAAGTGTATTTTCTTCTGTTACAGCGTCTTAAAAACTGGGAAATCAGAGAACGAAAAAAAAGTCGAGAATATGAAAAAGAGGCTGAGAGGGAAGAAGAAAGAAGACGGGAAATGGTGAGGCTTATAATTTGACATGTACTTTTCCCTGCCTTGTTGTCTTGGTCCCATTTAGAGTGGAATATTCTACTGTTATGGATAGTAATAGAGTTCTCATTTTGCATAAAGGCCATGTGTGTTTTTATACCAAAAAAATCCCCACTTAATAGACTTGAAACAGAAGATGTCTAGTGAGTGGTAGTACTACTTGGAGTCTGAAAAAGAAAGCCTAGTGGTTTGGTCTTGTGAAGGTAGAAGAGTGAGAAGCAGGGAGCTGCAAAATACTGTGGTCTGATCATCGTGCATTGTTACATCCATAACTCGTGTCAGATTTGTGACAGAACCTCCTGTGTGTTCTGTGTCATGTAGGTGGAACTAGAGCTGCTTTTCTAAATTCCAACCTGCTCATGTGCCTGAACCTTCTATGAGATATGATACAATATTCTTTAATGTATCTAAAGTATCTGTCTTTAATGTAAGCACTTTATAAACGCCTGTCCTTAGTTCAATGGTTGTGAAATTATCACAGTTACCAGTGTAACACTTAGAGTTCTGTTGGAAAATAGATAATTCTGTAATCTCACAGTTTTGTGCTAAAGCATAAAGAAGTTATTTTAAGTTTTAGGGATGTTATTTCACTTCATAGTTTCCTAGAGAAGGAGAGAAAATGTTGAGAGAGTAGATGATGGGTTAGGAATTGCTTCAAAGCCATATATTGCTTCAAAGCAAAGAAACACACAGGGGCAAGAGGATTATAAAATACATTGTTTCATGTGGAATCCAGGTTTTCCCTCTAAAAGTCTGAGGGGGGAAAAAAAGTTTGAAATTGACTCAGTGATATTTTCCATTCCAAATCCTCCTGCATGCTGGCTATGGATGGCAATTTTTAGAAAGCAGTGTTTCATTTTGTGCTGAAATTAGAACCATAATCATAATTTGTTTCTCAGGGACATTAGCACAGAAGTATATTACTGTTGGTTTAAGGATATTGCTTAAATACAGGTTAGAAAGTCCTAATTTAATTTTCCTTAAAGAACTGGGGGTTTTGTCTCTTCATTTTATCAGAGGGGTGAAAGTGTCTCCTCTCTTTCTCCCTCACCCCCTACGGTGTTAGGCCTGTGCATTAATACCACATAGGCCTGTACATGAGTGCCACATGGTTTGTATTAGTACCACAGCAGGAGAGTGCTTATCCTAGGAGCAGCCATCAAATTTGTTTCTGTGCATGACCATCTTAATAAAGCTCTTGAAACAAAGCAGTACTGATAAAATACACTTAGGGTGCCATGTTAAAATACCCAGTAGCAGACTTAAAGGATTTGGAGAAGAGGAACTTTTGATCCTCTTCATCTGTATTGCAAAACAAAACAAAAAAAAAAAACCAAATAAACATGTACATGTTTGAGGGTGTGTATATATATATATATTTATATGCAAATCAGTGACACAATACCAATGGGCCCTCTGGATGCAATACCAAAAACTTTTCCGTTTTCTGTTTGGAAAACTCTTTATTCTTAGTTTAAAACAGAGTAGATCTACAATTAACTTGCTAATAACATTAATAAATTTTAAACTCTTGGAAAGGAAACCAGAAATCATTATTTAAGTTTCAAATCCTTGCAGGCAAAAGAAGCGAAACGGTTGAAAGAATTCTTAGAAGATTATGATGATGACAGAGATGATCCAAAATACTACAGGTATGTCTTCGTATTCCTAACAACAAAATCTCCATTGTTCATTTTAACACAGTTGTGGGGTTTGTTGGCAGAGGCTTATGGAGTTTATATTTGACTGGTAATGTGGCAATGTAAGGGTTATAATTACCTAATTTTTTAGTGTCACTTCATAAGTGATGGAAGGAAAAAGGAAGCTCCTTACTTCTACTGGTTAATGCTTGGGAGTAGCTGCTCATTCCTATCACTTTGCTTTTGTGAGTCAGGGCAGAGGTGAGTGTAATGTCAAAATAAGGTGCTGGGAGCAGGGAGAAGGGAACAAGCATGCCTCTAAATAATTCACTGCAAAGAAGCTGTAAATAATATGAAGAACAAGCTTGTTAATGTAAACAATTGGGAACATTCTTTAGCATTGGACTGACGAACATTTGCTTAAAACTAATGTAGCAGAAGTGATTCTTGCCAAAAACTTACAAAACTTGATTCTTTCTCTAAAGAGATCAGCAGCCACGTTCTCTACTTCTGGTTAATGTGCTGGGGTAGATTCTGGACAGTAAGGTTGAGAACTGGTATCTTAAGATTCTTCTGTTACAAAAACAGAGGATACCAGATGCTCTTATGAATCTTATTTTCATTTAGTGGGAGATCTATTCATATGAAATTTTTCTTGTGTTGTTGTACAAGCCCCTCATTGAAATGTTCTCTCAATAAAAAATATGTATCTTTTGTAGGGGTAGTGCTCTTCAGAAGAGGCTACGAGACAGGGAGAAAGAGATGGAAGCAGATGAACGAGATAGGAAAAGGGAAAAGGAAGAATTAGAAGAAATTAGGCAGCGTCTTCTGGCTGAAGGACATCCTGATCCAGATGCAGAACTCCAGAGGGTGAGTTGCTGTTGGTCTGACAGTAAAACAGGTCCTTTGTATTCTGGTTGTGTTGAGCAAAACTGTGTAAGAGATCTGTAAAAAGTAGTAAATATTTTCTCTATTCACTTTTTCTTATAAAGAAGTCCAGATAGGCAGTAAGAAAAATGGAAACAAAAAAACTTTCCAGGTCAACAGCCAGATTTGATGGCATTTGAAAACAAATTTGCATTAATCAGTATTCCTTACAAGAATGCCAGTAGTTACACGTATTTTTCATGACTAACAATCTTTTAAGGAGGAGGATCTTTAGATTGTTTTCAAACAGTACTGGTTTTGAGAGAGCTTCTCTTTTTGCTGATTGTCTCTTTTATTGTAGATGGAGCAGGAGGCTGAGCGGCGTAGGCAGCCACAAATAAAACAAGAGCCAGAATCTGAGGAGGAAGAGGAGGAAAAGGCAGAAAAAGAAGAAAAAAGAGAAGAGCCAGAGGAAGAGGAAGAGGAGCCTGAACAAAAGCCCTGCCTTAAACCAACTTTACGACCCATCAGTTCTGCTCCATCTGTTTCTTCTGCTAGTGGAAATGCAACTCCTAACACACCTGGTGATGAATCTCCCTGTGGCATTATTATCCCTCATGAAAATTCACCTGAACAACAGCAGTTGGAGGAACATCGACCCAAAATAGGACTCAGTCTCAAATTGGGCAAGTTTACGATTTATTTCAATCTTCCATATGGGATCAAAATAAAAACGGTCAAGCTGAGTAGCCACATGATTTTCCAGATATGTCGTATGGTTTGATGTGTTTATATCAAGTTATCCAGATGCTGTGCTTGAGTTGACCTATCCAGAAGTTACATTTTATAGAGCCCTCTTCATCCAAAGCTTTGAGGGCAAAAAAGGAGGGAAGTTTAGGCATGTTCAAGGGCTAATTTTTCTAAGAATGTTCTGAGCTGGATTGGTTATTTTCACATGCTTTTTCACCTTATTATATCAGTAAATATCGCTTTCAAAACTCATTGCTACTTTTCATTGGTGTAAGTATATGGCAAATGTAAGACCTAGGTAGTTCTTAGGTTTACTTAAGACCCTTTTAAAGAAAATTAGATTTTTTGTTTCCTTTTAGAATATCACAATGAACTGATGACAGTTGTGAGTGTAATTTGAGCCTAGAATTCCTTAGTACTTCAGCAATTTCCTGCTGTTTTAAAAAAAATAGTTCTGAGCAGCAGAACTAAGAACATTTGTATTCCAGAAGGTTTGTGTATTTATTATTTACTATGTTGATAAAGTTATGCCAGGCTGCACTTTGAGCTCACACTGTGTTATATCTTGAATGATGAGAGACTGTGTGGCATTGGGCTGATGAATGCTTTTCTTATGTGTTGCAGCCTTTCACTTCTGTGCTCTGCCTTTGCTAAGTTTGGGGCTCAGTTATAGTCTTCCCTCAGAGAGAGTGCTAATTGGTTTCAGGGCAGAGAAAGAAGACCCTATTTTTCAAATGGGTCACGATCTTGAACAAACTCCATTTAAGATCTTTACCTCTTTTGCCATTTCTGTAACAAGAGTTTGAGAGATTAGAAACCAATGTCAGGCATTCATAGACGTTTATGCAGCATACAAACCAATATTCCCCAAGTGATGGGGGAAGAGCAAACTAGTTTCAGTTGCAGTTTGTGAGTGTGTTACTTTATCTTTTGGTTTGTAGGTGCCTGCAACAGTCCTAATCAGCCCAATGCTGTAAAAAGGAAGAAACTTGCTGTGGATAGTGTTTTCAATAAATTTGATGATGAAGACAGCGATGATGTGCCCCGGAAAAGGAAACTAGTTCCCCTGGATTACGGAGAAGAAGACAAAAGCAATATCAAAGGCAGTGTCAATACAGAAGAAAAGCGCAAACACATTAAAAGTCTTATCGAGAAGATTCCCACGGCAAAACCAGAGCTCTTTGCTTATCCTCTCGACTGGTCTATTGTGGATTCAGTAAGTTGATTCATTTAACCATTTTTAAAAAGGCTTAATTTTTCCAAGTAAACATTATAATTGAATAGAAAAACAAGATTACTGGCAATCCAGTGGATTGAAGCATCATCAAGTGGAGTCAAACTTCAGTCCTCTATTTTTTTGTTCATACATAATCCTTATTCTGAAGTATGCTTGCTTATTTTTGTTTGGTCTCTCTCAAATTGCCACTATGAATTATCAAGCAGTGTTATGGAAGGAGGTAAAAAATGCTGTAAAAATATGTTTGAGTGGCTCTCAGAAATACTTGCAGATGCCAAATCCCTAAGGGTTAAATCATTGATAACAAATTGTATCTTCTGCTGAACAGCTGTTTGAGTCTTGTAAGTGCCTCTGGGGCAGTTGTTGCAGTAGAGTGAAGTTTAAGGTAATTGTTCATTTTGGTTTTGTGGTTTTTTCCCAGACACTAATGGAACGTCGAATTAGACCATGGATCAACAAGAAGATAATAGAATATATTGGTGAAGAAGAAGCCACACTAGTTGACTTTGTTTGCTCTAAGGTTTGTATCTTCTTGTTCTCTCTGAAGTTGGGGGTTTGCTCCCTATTTAAACTGCAACAGTGACTCCTGTACTCGTGTTTATAATGGTTTGTCTGGGTTTATCTTGGGGCTACCATATGAGAGGCAAAACAAGTCCTGAGAGTTGTGTGACACAGTTGATTAGCAGAAAGTCAAAAGCAGAAGTTAAGTACTTGCCATGCTCACATTACATACAGATATGTATATATAATTAAATGGAACTCTGTTATTGAAAGACAACTTACTTGGTTCTGGAAAAATAATTAAATACTTCACAGTAGATGAAAAATCCGGTTATGAGAAATGATACAGGTAGAATTTTGCCTTTGTCTTCCATTAACAGTTCATTGTTGAAGGAAGGGAAGCTTTTTCCTTAAATTAAGAAAACATGATTGGAGATGTAAAAATAGCCAGCAAATACGAGACCTGAGGATCTCTGAAGCTTCCTGGTACTTGTTCCTCAGTAATTGGCAATAAACTAGTACTCCTTATGATGGATTTTGATGCAGTTTAATATTAATTTTTGCCACAACTATTACTGTAACCTGATGAACTGTAAATACTTCTTGCTCGTGCAAAGCTTTCAGAATTCCTTGGACATAACTGGATTTTGTCCAAAAATGTGTATAGTATTTATTCTGAGTTTTCGGTCTAAAAACACCTGTTTCTTTCAGGTTATGGCTCACAGCTCACCTCAAAGCATACTGGATGATGTTGCCATGGTAAGCAGTAATTCTGTAACTGATATACCTTCTAAATTTTAGTGAAGCTAAAAGTCAATTATGCAGAATAGCAAGAGTCCATAACAGAAAACATATGTTAGATATGATTAGGCACATTGTGCTAGCACAGGCATTATTTTGCAGTTACAGCACCTACGTACAGATTACTGACCCCTCTTCAGAATTTCTCAGTATTCAGAAATGTGGAACAAAAATTTTTGTCCATAAGAGTAGATGTCAAAATCAACAATAACAGAACTGAATCAGAAATAAAAACTTTTATTCCTTCTCATTCTTATGAATAGATTTTTATTAGTGATTTAGTGGGTCTTTCCCTAATTAACGAGCAAAAGGTGATTTTCTGTAGAAGAGTAAAAGCTCTTTTTTGCCTGGTGTTGGAAGAGAGAAACTTTATGAAATAATGCTACTGTTCCACCATGTTTTCATTCACTGAAAAGTGAATAAAAACTAATTGTCCACTCTCTTCCTGTAAGGAAACTTGGAGGCAAAGTTGGTAGGAGCCACATGCATAGTGCAAGATAGTAGTAGCTTGTTTTTGGTGTGACTAGTAGGTGACTTGGAGAGCTTTGGAGAGATGCTATGGTCTCTAAAAGTTGGTACAAAATCAAGAAATGCCTAGATAATAAGTTTAGGGAAGAGAAATTGATTGAGGATTTATTTAACAAATATCCAAGGAAGTTCCAAATTAAAAAAAGCAGAGATTAGCAATTAAATTAAGGGAAAATACTAAGTGAAAGTCCTCTTCTTACATTGTTTCCAAGCCTGCCAGTTCTCTGCCTCTTCCCAAACCACTTCTGGATACTAGTTAACTGATGCTTCTACCCCTAAGTGCTCAGCAGCTGCACTATGCAGGTGTATAGTTAGAGCCTGGTCAAGTCACTGATGCTGGACAGACAAGCTCCCCAGAGTTTCATTCTTAAGGACTTGTATTATGCTATATCCATTTTGCAGTTCTGATGTATCTACAATTAGTCTTTGTAACTGGAATGGATAACCTAAAAAATAATCTATGAAATATGTATTTCCTACAGGTACTAGATGAAGAAGCTGAAGTTTTCATAGTCAAAATGTGGAGGTTGTTGATATACGAGACAGAAGCAAAGAAGATTGGCCTAGTGAAATAAAGCACTCTCCTTGCTTCTAGGGTTCCATTTCAATTTTGGGCTTTTTCTCCCCCCCCCATTGTTCAGAGACTTTGAATTCTCTCTGTTCTCAGAGACTTGAGACCTGTATTTTTTTATGTAGAAAATGTGAATTCTTTTGTCCTCTGCTCTGAGGCCCCTTTTACCCTTCTCAATTAGTTATTGAATACTGCATTGGTTCTCTTTATAATACATGAGGTACAGTTACCGGTATGTTTTATAAGCTGCAGCTACTGTACATGCTCTTTGGTAATTTTGTTATGTTACTCTGATTCTTGTAAATATTAAGAAAAAAAAGAAATCCCCTGTTTTGCAAAACATTTGCACTTAATGTGGAACTATATCAGTTACAGATGAAGACAAAGGATTTTACTGCAAGTGCATCAGTGTTTTTTTGGGAGCATACTTCCCCTTTTTATTTAAGGAATGATCAAAATACGATTTAAAAATAAGTGTCTTGAGCTGTTTTCACAGAACAGCTTTGTTCATTTGATCTCTTCATCTGACTGGAAAAGGAGTTCCTTCAAACTTCTCTTTCTAATGTGAACCAGTAGTAATCTTGGTACTTTGTTGCCCATTAAGAATTACTAATGAAGCTGGGAACCTAATCTCTTGCAGATGCTCTGCTTCTTTCCCAGAAAGTGCAAATCACAGGAAGTTTTGTATTTGCTCAGTTAAAACAAGAGCAGGACCTAAATTCAGTAAGTGCTATCTAATGGTTTTTGGGTTTTTTTCTTCTGCTCAGTTTCATTGTAGCCCTTACCTACTGTCTCTTCTGTCACCAAAATAATCAGATGGCTTTTTTAAAAAAGAAATTATTTTTTAAAACTTTTTTTTTTTTTAGTATTTAGAAACAAGACAAAAAGCCCTGTCTGGATGTAACTGTCTCTTAAAAAACAAAAAAAAAAAAACCACAAAAAAACCAAACAACACCAAAAAAAAAACCAACATGAAAACTAAACCATAAGTTTTCAAACAAAGCTGAAATCTTGTTTTTATCCATATTGTTAAACTAGCCCTGACTTTTGTTTTCTACTGTACGCAGTCTGTTGTCCACAAAAAGAGGGTAATATTTTCCTGCCTTGTTTGTATGTTTTTTTATAAATAGACTGATATGGTATAAATGATGACATGTACTGTAAACTGCATTTTTTTTATTTCATACCTGGGTAAGAAGTCAAATCTATAATGTGATGTGAGCTGTTTTGATTGCAGGAGGACTGTGTTCCAGGGAGCAAACGGTCTCAAAATTATTTTTAATTTTTGAAACACAATTCTTAAAAGCAAACAAATTAAGTAAAGGTGTTCCAGTATCTCTATATTGTATTTAACTGAAGGATACAGGTTGACCTGTTCAGAAAACATAACTGTGACCTTGAGTTACCAGTTCTTTGTATCTGGAGAGGACACTTGAAAACACTGTTCTTAACACATGGGATCGTGTAAAGGTTCCACCATGTAAATATTTCAGATATTAAAAATGTATATATTTGATTTAAGGGTTGATATTCTTTTGGAGTCTTACGCAGCATGCAATTGTATTTAACCCTGCTTACTCAATCAAGTGTTCCCAAATTAGGGGTGGGTTTTTTTTAAAACTGCCTCCTGCTTATATCAGGTGATGGACTAGAAGCCTGCAAATCTAGATGTTATCCCAGTATGTTCTTTCTCATCCCTGTGATACTACACTACACACCACCAAATGTTCTTCTCTAACTTGAAGTGTCATGCTCAGATGTTACTTTCATGTTTTGCTTGAGTTTGCCCGAGAATGTTTTGGTTTGCGTGCTTACATGTTGCAATCTTCCTGTTTTTTCTGCAACTTGATGGTTCAACCCTAAGAAATTACTTCCCTGTTCTCCCTGTACAGTTCTGCATCACCATTTACCAAAAAGTTTTCAAATTCTAAATAAATTCAAAGCTTACTCTTTTGTAGTACTTACAGAGAAGAGGGAGAGTGAACTTCATGAGTACCTTTTGGCCTGGTAAATGGCATTCTCTCTCATTAGTAATAGTTAAACAAGACAAATGTGACAAACGCATTGTAATGCCACTGTGTGACAGGTTGCCCAACATCCTCATCCAGATTCTTCAGAGAAAGTTCAGGTTGTGAAACTTTAGTTTATTTCTGCCCTAAACTAAAGCTTTGTGTGCAATGGACATAAGCTTGTACTCTTCCTTTCCTAAGGAGACTGAAGCTTCCTGGATGAGAAAGACATGTAAACTTTAAGCTGGAGTGTTAAATGTCTAGGTAAATATTATATAGAATCACTGTGATATCATAAAAAAATCAGTTTTGTGGAAGTTCAGGTTTTTTCAGTAGTGGAAGATGATGAGCTCTGGTTTGGCTTATCAGCTTTTCCTCTTTCACAATGCAAGTATAAAGTCACTTCTACTTTTACCTCTTACTCCAAGTTTTGTTATGTTTCAGTGATACTGTATTTTGTGTCACTGATGCTGGGGACTAGAACACAAGTTATGTACTGGTGAGGTTCTTAGTATAGAAAGTAACTTCTGTTTGTTAACTTTCATCATGCACTAACAGAGTTATTTCAAGATACATTTGGAAAATCTGGGTTAGAAAAAGCCTTTTTGCCCATATTACAACACTTCACTGGATGTATGATTTAATGCACACTCTGTGTGTTACATAAATGAATGCACAGATCAAGAGTACGCTCAGAATGAGATACACGAGTGAAGTATGGATGTTGCCACCAGGTACTCAGTGCATCATGCCATAGTACAATCCATACTATGAGGGAAAGTTATTTACTCCAGTGGGTCCACACACTGTGTAAAGAAGAAATACCAATATTTACACAACAGAACTAGATGTACTTGTTTATCTGGACCTTACTGTGGAATAAGGCTTTAAAACTTGACATAACACATGCTTTTATTCTTCTGATAATCGTTTTGTGTAACTGCCATTCAGTGTTTGGAATATGTGAGTACAAAATCTAAAATATCATTTTTCTTCATTAATATGCACTGAAAAGAAATGGGAAACAAGGAGCGAGTGTAAGATCCATTACCAAGAATTATATATTTTTAGATTATCTTTTAAGTTGGTGAGAGTCTTTTTTGTTTACTTAAGTATTTAACCTGCTCACCTGCTCATTTGGTCTTTCTAATCTTGGGCGTTTTCTTCATGCTCTTTAAGCAGGAACCTGTACTAAAAATAATGATCTGTCTAGATGGTCATGGCTCTAAATGTGGGCAGGGGAAAGGTCCTAAAGAGCGAGTTCAGCTTCTTACTGAATTCCTGTGTCTTGTTACTAATGGCTTTTCTGTTACTGAGAGAGAATTAGACCTTTCATGTTCTTACTAAACAGGGTTGCTAGATAGCTGCTTGCAGGAGTATGATTTTGGAAAGTGGATACACTGAAAACCACAAGCTGTTGGGTTTTATACTACAATTGAGTCACGCCTTTTCATATTCTATGCATTATCTGGTGTAGGAACATAGAGTACAGAATTAAAAATTAGTACACAGTCATGCAGTGTGAGCAGTATAAGGTATTGTTTAATAGACATTTCATCATGGATCAAACTGATACTAATAATAGAAAATAGTTTGGTACAGCTGTATACCCGTGTTTGATTGGTTGAGTTTTTCGTTTGGTTGCTTCCCCCTTTTATAATACAAGTAGTTTTATTTGGGTAATGGTTGGACATCACTTAGTCTAAAAATGACTTCTTTTAAATGCATTTCATATACCTATTAGCTACTGGAAGTCAGTATTTGCATTGCAATTGCACACATCAAGCCTTTTAGGTGCAACAGTTCTATCCCACTTAATTTTATCATAGATTTTCCTGTAGTGTAGTCAAGTACTGAAATACAACATTGTTTTAAACATGCAGAATTGCATGGTCCCTCACATTTTACATTTTTTATATTCTGAGTGGTTGTATGTATCATAGCATTTGCTATATGTTACTAACCCAATTGATTATGCACGTGAAAAGGAATTGTGGAAGATATTTCAAATACGGATAGCAAGGTAAGTTTCAAATTTGGAATTTCCTTTTTCACTTTTTCCACTAACCAATCACAGCTCTACTTAGAGGCCTCTTGAAAAGATTCCGTGTTGACTTCAAATACTGTTTCTATTTTGAAATATAAATATACCTTTAAGTTACTTTCTTAATGCCTTTTTTGTGGGACCATTTTAAAATAAGGTTACTGGCTTGTATTCAGGAGAGCCAAGAAGTGTATTTTCTCATAAAACCTCTGTCTTTATCTGGTACTAGGTTAAAAAGGTCAAGCTAGATTTGCTTTGTGCGATTCCTCGCGGCAAGAGTTTCAGCGAGTGCTCGTTCTCGCCTCTGCAGCCGGCCTGTCCCCGCCGGTGCCTTTCCTCCGTTCCCCGACACGGGCGTGTCGTGCCTCCCGGCACTTGTGGCGGCAGAGCTCTCGGCGCGTTCTGTCCCAGGCGCTCTGCGCCCTGCGCGCCGGGGTTGCCGGGGTTGCCGGTGTTGCCGCGGTTGCCGGGGTTGCCGGGGTTGCCGGGGCTGCGGCGGGGCCGCCCCGGGCCGGGGCCGCTGCTCGCCGCCCGTCGGAAGTGAGGTGGCGGCGGAGGGCGG
>VXBQ01009273.1:736997-810519 GCA_013400175.1 Phainopepla nitens | reverse complement strand
CCCCGTGTCTGGGCGAGCCCTGCGGTACGCGCCCACGGGCCGGGGAGAGCCCCCGCCGCTCCCGTGCTGCCCGCAGCGGGGCTGGGGTCGGTGCGGCTGCGCCGGGCCTGGGCAGCTGGTGACTCCGAGCGGGGTCCGGCCGGGGCCTGACCCGCGCCCTCAGCGCCGCGGAGGCCTCCCGGGCGCTGGGACCGCCGTGCCTCGGCTGCGGCGAGGCTGCTCCCGCCCGAGGCGGGGCTGAGGCGGCGGGGGTGACCCCGAGCGGTGGCAGCTGCTTCTTGCTGCTCACTTGAGGGAGACAGCGTTTGTCCGGTCGGTACTTGCTTTGCTTTCTCGTCTGCGGGGACCTTACTTGCGTGTCACTTCTGTTTATTGGGCTGAATGTAAGCGCATGACAGCGACAGTTGTAACTCCTGTTGTTCTGACTAGGAAAGCCAAAGGAAACAAGGAAGAACTTTTTTAGACAGGCTATTTTAACATTAACGACTTCATTAGAAAAAAAAATGTCTTGGTGAGTCCCTTTTCAGGTAAAACAAGCAAAGTTTTAGTTTGTGTCTGTTTATGCACAGTTCATTTATAGATTTCATTCATTCATAGTTACGTTTCAAATACAAATTTCTTTTTTTTCAGAAATATAAAATAAAGTTGTGTGGGAAGATGTCCTGAATCCATTTTCTGAGCTCTTGAGTTTTCAAAAGAAACTGTTTTAACAAACCATAAATTTTGAGGTCTGTCATTCAAACTTTGGTGCAACTCTTCCATCAGTTATTCCTCCCTGTCTTCTTATTCTCTCTGCTCTTCAGTAGCTGAGGTTTTTTTGTTTGATGGATTTGTGGTGGCTTTCTTTACCAGTCTATAAATAGGATTTTGTGATTGGTTTCATTTTGGTTTTCTCTCCAGTAATTTAATTAGAATTTTAACATGCTGCTATGTGAAAAATCTTATCCTGATAGTCCACATCTGAATGAACATTTTCCAGCTTTTTCTATTGTGGTTGCCCTGTCACTGAGAATTACTACCAATAGCAGCCTTAAAACAACATTTTTTTTATTCTGTAGCTTAACTAAAGAGTTAGAGTAAAATTTTAAAAGTAAGAGCTATGTAATTAATATCTATTTTCATCTAGTCTTACATTTAAATTATATTTTAAATTAGATGTGTCTTATTTTTAATGGCAAATGTGGAAGGAAGCTGTTCTAGTGAATACTACATTCACTTTCTTTTTCCTAGGAGTCTGCATGTTCCCAGTAGAAGTGTTAAATTGCCATTGCTTCCTGTTGGCTCTTCCCTAAGTTAGCTGCCGAACTTAGTAAGCACTGTGCCCTACTCTTGTTAGATACATATTTATTCATTGAGAAGCAGTTTCTGTTCTGTTTATGAAAATAGGCTTAGCTCTCTCTTTAAGGTGCTGTCTTGCAGCACTTGTGTCTTGCTGCTGCCAAAAGTGAGAGGCTTTGCTTTGTGATGTCCTCTGTTGTTGTTTTCAAGATCTCTCAGTACATTAGCTGAGTATACCAAAGCAGCAGAAAAATATTCTTGTTTTCTTTTCCTGGATTTGTTTTCTTCTATTTTAGTGAGTAAAATTACTGTAAAGAGTTCTGATGAGTGCTGGAATTCACACAGGGTGGGAGCTAGAGCTACTTGGGATGGATTGGCACTCCACCCTTGAGGTGTATTCATTAGTTGTTTTTTATGTGACCAAGCCTGCAATTTATCTAGGCCTGCACATTGTCTCTTAAGATTATGGGATTCTTTCCTGAAATTGAGTTAGGTCAGTCAGACTTCCTCTTTCCCCTATATTGCTTTATCCTCTTTTGTTATGGAGCATATAGTTCACGTAGAACAATTTTATCATCTGGCTTTCTTATGGAAGAACATAAAAAGCTGTTACACACATGTGGCGTGTTTATGTAGATGTAGCTGGTACATATAGGGAACTGAATGCATCTTAGTTCCTGAGGCTCAGCTGAAATATTGTCTTGTGTAGCACTAGGTCACTCTTGCAGTATCACAGCGTTAAGGATATGTCTAGATTTTTAATAATCAAGTGTAACTCAGTCATCCTTGAAAATTACTCTTAAATTTATCGGCAATCCAAAACAGAACAACTTGGAGCAATTGTGCTCTGCTGAGATAAAATGTGGTGCTGAGATAAAACATGGAAGGTCTGAGCAAGTGTGCAATGCCTCTTATTTATTGCACAAGAAGGAATGAAGAACTGTTTAAATTATTAGTTTGTTGCTGACTGATTTCTGTAGCTGATGAACTAATTTGATAGCACTTAGAGGCTGTTTTTTTGTGCTGGAAAATCCCTATTAGTAAAAAAACCCCAAAAACCTCTTAGTAGATGTGATACATTTTGGTATCGTGGTTAGATACAGAATGGTTGTCTTTGGTATATGCAAGCTCCAGAAATTGGAGTAGGGAGGGGAGGGAAAACCTGGTCATGTTGAGAACAAAGGCTTTTTACACATCTCTTTCTTTCAGCATCTCAAGAGGAAAGGTCCATTTTGTGTGGAAATAAGTCATTCCCGAGGACTGTCCCAATGACAGAGCTGTCTGCGCATTTACCCCAGTTTCAGCATGGGCAGCTGACAGAAAACTTCCCTGATACCCACCTCAGCAACACCGTATGTAACACACAATTTTACTACCTGCTAGCACTTAAATGGGGATGAATAGTTTGTTGGGATTCATTTTGTCTTTCTGAACTGTTGTGGTGATAAGCAGTGCCAAAAGAAATATGCTGTAGAATACCTGATGTTCTGAACTCATTTTTATGTACAGATAAGACCTCCCCCAGTTTAAAGTGGTGTTAAAGTGACCAAGCCATCAAGGGGAAAAAAAAAAAAAAATGGGTCAAACACTCTGGAATCAAACACTGACATTTACAGTATTTAGTGAGTTCTCTTGATCTGCCTGCCTGTGGTCTGCTTGGTTCACAGGTTTCTCAGTCACAGAGGTAATTTTAGTCTAGGTAGAGCTTGAAGCCTGGATTTTGTTACTGCTATTGCTGGAGGACTGTTCCGATACAGGAAGAACAGCTCTGTCTTGTCTTACTTTTGAATAATAGTCAAGGTGCTCTCGTGGTTCTTGAGGTTTTGGGGGAGGAGGAACTCAAAACCTGAAGTTTTATATGATTGCTTTGAAAGACCTAAGTACATACTTGTTGCTAAAACTATACCATTGTACCGTATGTATTTTGGAAAAATCAGGGTTAGATGATCTGCTTGGGTGTGGTGCTCAGGCTCTTAGACTTGTCACACTGTTCTTTGTTCCTGCTATAGCTCTTGAATATCAGGTTTCCTTGTGACACTGAAATGCTTTTGTGAGGCTGGGCCCCTTGAGACGTGTCTGTAGCAGTAATTCAAGAGAATGTTCTGATTCAACTCTTCTGTACAATCAGCAGTTTAAATAGAATTTTGAAAAATCCTCAGATAATCATCATGCTATATCAATAAAAATAGAAAACGTTTGAAAAATTAAAACAGAAAAGTGGGGACTTTCCTACTGCATCCTTTCTCCTTTTACATTAGAGGGAATGAAAAAGGTTTCTTTTCCTCTTGGACTGGTGAGAGATTAATTTTTATTGAACACTTCTGCCAAATTAAAAAGGCAGAGCTCAGTGATTATCTGTGGGCTCACTGTCCTTACAGATAACTTGGTGATGCTCCTTACCAGCAAAGGGTTCTATGTTCTTCTCACTAACAGACTACATTGATGAATAACTGCTACCTGTGCTTTTCCTTTCGATGTTTAAGTAACTGTAGTTTTGATACTAAGTTATAATGATGTTTCTCCCATTTACACATCTACTTTGTTTTTGTACACACCTATGAAAGTCCTTTCCTGCTTAAGTATACTAGCTTCTGTGGCTAATAAGTCAGCATGTGAAATCACTATGTGCTATAATTTGCCATCTCTTCTTCTAATCACACACACAGAGTTCAACCCGGTCTTCAGTATCTGCCACTGCTTAATGACATTGTAACATCAGTGGTGTATGTGAGAACTGATGAAGTCCGTGCCCACTGTCAGGCATGGTGGTCTGCTCCTGATGGACAAATCTGGATTTAATAGCTAAAAACTTCTTATCAAATGTGCTGTTTTTATCTCTTGGTTCAGGGGCATTGGTCTGGGTTTGCTATTAACTATTTTCCTGATAGGGAAAGAAACCACTATCATTTGCTTTTGCTATTGTTTATTCGCCTGAAAGCGCGTAGTTCATAACTTACATTTGCTTACGGTGTTACAACAGGTGTTACTGACTTTTTAGCTTCAGAGTTTTCACTTTTAACTATGTCTGAGGAAAGTGAAGAGTCTGTTCCTTTGCTTCCACTTCAGCAAGAGTCCATGGCCTCTGCTCTGTTTAATACTGATCAGGTAGGATATAAGTGCACTTTGTTCTTTTAAGCAGTGGGGCACGCGCATGTCACTTTTAGCTACGCTTTAGTAGCCTGAAAGGACAACTTATTTTCTAGCTTTAAGTGCAAATGAGAGAATGACTTGTGTAACTCTTGGTGCTGATCTGGATTTCATGCGCTGTGTTTTAGTATGTAAGGCCTTTTTTGATTGCATCTTTGTTTCTAACTAGTGAAGGGAGTAAAATGACACGTATTGGTCTAATTTCTTCAGTTTTTCTATTTGTGTTTGATATAACAGGTTTTTGTAGTGGTGTGCTAGTTGATCAGGCTTTTCCTTTGGGTGTTTTTGTGTTTGCTCTGTGAAACTGTAGATTTTTAATGTATTTCAATATATTTCTGTTCCAGAGATGGGGTAAGTGCTCCCTCATGCAAGACTGTTATCACAGCAGAAAAAGTGACACATTTGGCAAGTGTGCAGAAACCTAAGTACTCGGTCTGCTCTGCTTGTGCAGAGTTCCGAGGCTCTGTTCATCTCCAGTGTATTGTTACTTATGATCATCTTAGGCAGATGGTTAAGTTTGTTGTCTTGTTGTAGGCTGAGAGAAATGGAGTATTTTACTATCAAAGTGAAAAATGTTACCTTTCTCCTATAATCTGTACAGAAACAGGTTTAGTTGTAGCCAGCATTTCAGATTAATTAAACATGATCTGTTTATTTGCATTCTCCCATATTCCAATTTCGATCTGACTTTCAATAATTGTATGTGAGAACTTTATGCAAAATACCAAGTGATTTATAATAATTTTTTTCACTTGGTAAGAAATAATTTTGAACCCTTTTTGGGGACATATTTCCAGTTAATGACACTAAATTCAAACTAATGTTAAAGCTGTGACTCTAAAAATCTGTTTGTGTCCTAGTTTTAATTGTTTTAATTTAAACAATGTTGGTTTGGGTTTTTTTCTCCTCTTACATTCCATTTCCTTATTGAAAAATTAAACAGATTTTCTTAGAGGACAGATCTTGAAACCCTGATGAGCTTGATCATGAGGATACCTCCAAAAAAGGAAGGAATTGGGAGAGCATTTGATGCATATTGTTACTTTGTACTGCTTTGTAAAAGCCAATTTTTCATGAGTTGGGGAAGTTATAAAGCTTCAACGAGGGCTTTAGCAGTGTCAGTATTTACAGTTCAAAGTCCAGGGACTTGTGCTCCTTAATCACTTAAGTGCTTTTAAAAACTCCACTATGAGTTTCTGAGTGTGTACTTACCATCTTTTCTGAGGGTGGGGCTGGGAAAGTTCTCTAGAGAGAATCTCTAAAACTATTGATTTATGGAAAAACTGCAGTGAATTAATGAGATACAAGTCAGCAGTTATGTTTGGAAATGCTACAGAGATCGGATAGTTAGACTTTAACATTGCACATTTAAGGAAAAAACTACCTGAGTAGCAATACTTAAGAAAAAAATCATTAGGTTATTTTTAGTGCCCTGTCTTATGTCCAGATCAATTTTATGAAAACTGAGTGATATTTTAAAGGTTTTGCAAAAGGTATTATCCTTCAGTTTATTGTGCATTTTAATCTAATGCTGCTTTAGTGCACTTAGTCAAACAGAACTGTTCTGCAGGAAGTAATTCAAAAGAAATGAGATTAATTTTGTAAGGAATCAAAAGTATTTTTATCTCCTATATTAAAGCTCTTGAATTTGAACAGTACACTGATTTTGGACATGGTAATACACTAAAAAAATGAGTGGTCTGTGTCAACTGTCACTTTTTAGTGCTTGTTTAGAGTGTCTGGTAATGGTTTTATTTCTTTGTAGTCCAGAAAAGGTAAAGCATAGATCACTCTCCTGTTGTGTTCTCTGTATGTGCACACAACATATAGAAGGTGAATGCCCCCTGCTCATGGTGCTTCTTGAAGAGAACACAAAAGATTTGTGACACCAGGAGCCTGGAGTGCAGGCCCAATCATTTACTAAGAGGTGATGTTCCCAGTTTGTGCTTCTGCTTCCATTGGAAGTTTACCACTGTCCTGGTATCTTGAATTATACGCTTGATGTTTCATGTATTATACCCTTCGTGTTTCAGTATTAGGAAGGACAGGAAGCTCTTTCATATTTGTAATAAGAGTGGTGGAATTTCTTCAATATCAGTGAAAGGATGTGGCAGAAGTTTCCTTGGGAAAGAAAAAAATCTGCATGCTTAACTTACCGAGCTGAGACTTTGGGATCAAATAGGAGTTTAAAGACTGAGAATTATCTGAGTTTGATCACCATTTCTGTGTCATTCTTACTAAAAATGTGAGAACACCATACCTCACGAAAATCCATTTTAATATATATTCTACTTAGTGTACTCTAGTGGGTGTAACACAGTAAAGGAAGTAGACATTTTCCTGGGATTTTAATGGAGAGGGGACTATAAATGTCTTTTTGGCATTATTCTTATGGGTCAATACAATTCATTCTTGTCAAGTTACAGACGTTCAACTGTCATGCATCTTTTTACCAACTGCAGTTTGAACCAAGGGGAAAAGATGCCTTTATTCATCTGTTGAAATTCTGTTTAAAGGAAAGGTGACACAAGCTCTTAGATGCAACCAGCCTACTTTTGACTATTGGTGTTTTTAATGTAAATGTTTCTAACATGACCCCGTGCTCCCATTCTTTTAATAACTGTGATGCAGTTAATTACTACTGTTGAAATCCCTGCTGTGGCAAGTGTTCTTGGCAGTAAATATTACTTACATGAAAATCTTACATGTTTCCTCCTCAGGGTCATCTTTAGCTTAATGTACAAGCACATGTTTGTGGAGAGGTGCTGAGGAAACTGGTTTTTATGTATTGCAGAATGACAACAGTGAGAGACGTCGCCATGATAATAGTGAGCGCAGAAGAAATGACAATGCCGAGTCTGAGACTAACGGGCAGCCACAAAACAACATGCAGCAGGTGGTGGAACAAGATGAAGAAGAAGATGAAGAGCTAACACTGAAATATGGGGCAAAACATGTGATTATGCTGTTTGTGCCTGTCACGCTTTGCATGGTGGTTGTTGTTGCAACTATCAAGTCTGTCAGCTTTTATACACGCAAGGATGGACAGCTGTATGTACCAGTATTTTCCCCCATCTTTTTAGTGGACTTAAATAATTTTCTTTAAACTCCCAATTCTTTTGGCATCTGATTCAAGCAGTGAACTTCCTCTTGCCTTCATTTTCCCTTTCTCCAGTCCAAAGATAGTTTTGTTTTATTCTTTTCAGAAACCGGACTCTTCTCTTAGTGGTACTGTTGACATTTGTTGTTTGTCTGGTGATCATTGGGGGTGAGATCTTGGTTGTTACTGCTTGATTCAAATCCTAGTCCTCATTTTAATACCTTATCATGCTGTGTGGTATTTATAAAATAAACTCCATCCTGAGCCAAGCCATTTCACTTGTACTAAGCTAGAATACAAGAGTTTTGGAAAAGGAACAAAACTACTAGTGTAAATGAAATAACATATATGCCATGTTCTGGTTTGCCCACGCTGTTTGATGAAGAAATTCAAATGCAAGGGGAGTATAACTTCAAGAGGTTCACTTCTGGTGAAGTTATAGCAACGTTTGTGGCAGATGTTTCTGTAGAAGTTTTTGGGATTTTGGTAAAATATTAATGTTGCCAAAAAAACCACCAATTCCAGTGAAAGCTGATTTGAGAGAAAGGGGGCAAAGGAAGAACACTGAGCCTGTCAGAAACTGCAGCAAGTCATAGAATCGCAGAATGCAGAGGAGTTGGAATAGACCTTAAAGATCAGTCTAAATGTTCCACTGTGAAAACTTTTAGACAAAATGATTCAAAGTGTGTTTGGCTTTGAAATGTCTGTATTAATATAAGCATGTCATAAGATGTTTCAATGAAACACAAAGTTCTTCTTCAACTTAGAAGTTGTTGATGAAAGAAATTTTTTTTGAGATTTTATTTATGATAAATGTTTTCTCCTTGTCTTGCCTTCCCACCCCACAATGAAGTAGTTGCCCTAGGAGATTGCATTTCTTTAGGAAAGAGTGAATAGAACCCATACATTGTTTTGTTGAAATCACAGGGGAGCCTTTCATGGTAAATCCTTAGGTGAAAGTCCAACTGCTCTGGCCAGCACATGAGTGGTAGCATGGGAGATTGGCATGACACACAGTATGGGAGTAGCCTTATCAAACTGTGGGCAGCTGTGGGCTTTATCTGCTTTACAGAGCAGAGAGCAGTAGTAATCTAAGAATGTAGGAAAGGCGAGTCTTCTAAGGAATTCAAGTTTGCCTAATATGATATTATGCCACCTTTCAAGTTTTGCCTTACTAGAAAATATGCTTTTATAGCTCTGAATTGAAAGATTACTGCAGTTTTGTTTGATGTTGGCTTTACATACCAGAAACAGCTGTGCATTCAGTGTCATTTCAGTTGACTTTTTGTTTTTGTAGCATCTACACTCCTTTCACAGAAGAGACAGAGACAGTAGGACAGAGAGCCCTGAATTCCATTCTCAACGCAGCCATCATGATCAGCGTTATCATTGTCATGACCATCCTCCTGGTTGTGCTTTACAAATACAGGTGCTACAAGGTAAGTAATTGTGCTAGTTTTATTTATTAATACAGATTATTTGGAGAATGGAACAAAATGAAGGCTTATCAAGGATGAGTGAGTCAAAGTAGCAGAATTGGTGATTTAATTCACCATTTCAATTTTGTGGCTTCTGTTCATTTGGCACAAAGCAGGGCAAAGGCCCAGAACTGTCATTGCCATCTGTTCTGTCAGTTAGAAATAGGGTGACATTGCTTTCTATTCTTTTGAAATGTTCATGCACTGAAATCTTTCTGTGGTCAAGAAATACAAAGGACAGACATGGTCCTATTTTGAGGGCCCCCCTCTCCCACCCTGTCCCCAGTACAGATGTCTCCCATCAGTGTGTGTGGCTGTACACACCAGGCAGCATTCGTACGGCAAACACAGAGACTCTAAGGCTCTTTGTGAAAGGCTTCAATCATGTAATGATGTCATCTAGGCAAGTCCAGGCTTAGCATAATTAATTGCTGTGCCACCTGCATGGGAGGAGTTGTCCATGAAAATTCCTGGTTTGTTTTGGTCTTAATGATCCATTTTGACAAGGCTTAGCCTAATAAAACTTCTCAGTATGTAGCCAGGGCCTTGAATCTCTTTCACAGTTGTAAAACACATAGTGAAATTCAAAGGTTTGCTTCATTTCATTTTGTTTTCAAGAGGGAACAGTGGTTTTGGTCTTCATGTCTGTGGGTGAAACCCCTTTACAAATTATCTGTGGAGTGACAGGGGAAATTATTTTTGCTGGAATCTGCATTCATTGTGGAATACTGGTTTTTAACGTACGGCCCTTCACTTTTATCATAGTGCGGTGTTACATCTAAACTGACAAAGTATTCTTGTTAAACTGGCAATTCCCTTCATTCTAATGAAGTCAAATAACTACTGTGCTTTAACTAGGGTCCTTAGTAGCCTCTTGGTTCTCTTCAGGTGCTGAAGGCAACAACTAGTTTTTACTGAGCTTTTCACATTTCTGGTTTCCTTTTTAACCTTTTAAAGCACGGCACATTTTCCTTACATAAATAATTGTTCTACTAAAAATTAGAATTATTAGATACCAGAAATTTCCTGCGGTTTTATTTTATGCTAATTACACTAAATAATTAACTTATTTTTAAGTTTCCTGTCAGAGTATTTCTATGCTGCTATATTAGAATGCTGTGAAATGTAGTTACCTGTCAATTGAGTTCTATTTTACATGCAGTTCTATATGTAGATTGTAGTCCAGATTATGGGGAATGGAATTTATAATGAAAGAACATTAGGTCTTCATCTGGTAGTGATAATTTGCTTATCCTCACAAGATTTTTATCTGAAAACTCTTTTGAAGAAAGGAAATAGTACATCAACTTCGCTGTTGTTAGTTTCCTGTGGTTGTCTTGTACACGGTGTGTTAAGCATGATCCTTATTCTAGCTCCTCAGTCTAACCAGAAACAGCATCTTTGAAGGGGATTGTATTTGATTAGCTTTTTCTTTTAAATTTATTGTTCCCTGCGTTCTTTGTTTCAGTCTGCCTAACCAAAGTCTGACTGCTGTAGCTTATTTTAATTCTCTGCATCCTGCAGCCCTTCCTTAATTTTTGTTCAAGTTGTAGCAGGTAAAGCCAAATTTGTACCAGCAATCAACTGGCATGAGAGTTGTTGTTAAATGAAGAATGACAATTCTTTAATGAGAAGGCAACTGTTGTGGTACCCTGCTAGGAAAGCAGCAGCAAAACTTACAAGAAGTACTTTGGAAAGGTCACTTGTAAGAAAAGAGACCGGTGGTCTGGAAAATGCTATAGTAATGAGATACATAGTGAGAATCAAGCAAACATCTGTGTGTAAAATGCCAACTTAGATCAGCTCTTGAAACTACCTCCTCTAGTTCTGTTGACAGTAGTTATGCAAGGTGTGTGTAGATGTTTGCTGGACTATGGCCTTGGTGTTTGACACTGTCAGCATTCACTATTTTTTTAGGATGAAACATTGCTATTCACTTTATTTTCTTAAGTGATAGGGGTTTAAGAGATTATATTACAAATACAAGAACTACAGGTAGAAGTCATGAGACAACTTTCTTTGCTGTTTTCTTGAAGTAGTTTCAACTAATTTTACAGAGACTCTTGTTAGGTCCCTACTTAGTACCTTTGCAGGTTGTTGGGAAATTTGGTTCTCTTTCAGTCAGTACATACCAATATTCACCTTTGGAAAGGTTCTTTGTCCCACTTGCTGTGAGTGGTGACAGTTTGAATTACTGAGACAGATACTTCGGCAGTTTTCCTGCAGCATCTTTACAGGCACCGTGCTTATTGCATGTGGGAATTTCTTAAGTCTTTGAGACCATACTAGCAAGAGACAATCTTTAGATTAAGAAGTTAAATGACAGGTTTTATTAGGTTGAAAGTTAAATTTGTACCTCCTTTGAGAAGCAGGGTGAAGGAGGAGAATGAATGTTTCAAAAATGGCCGAAAATTTAAAAAATGCATATGAAAAATTCAGCATTAGACTTAATGTACTAAATTACTAACTGTAATGGCTGGATTCTTAATTTGTCAGAAAGTCCTGGTTGCATCATGTAGGCATAATTCCTTCAGTCTTTGTACATACACACTTTACTTTTAAGTTAACTTTTGCTAAATATCTTAAGAACATAAGATACATTCTACCACACCTCTTTAAGAAGAGAACAAAGAGATAACAGTTTTTTAACAGCTTCTGAATACTTTAATCTGGTGTACATATATAGTAAATGTAGCCATTTAATTTTCCACTGATTGTGTCTGCTCAAAGCAGGATTCCTTATGTAGCTTTGATTTCTAGATTATTACTTCTGACGGGTTGTCTACTTGTAATACTGGGTTAGGTTTTATAGCAGATTCGGTGCTGGGACTTTGACAAATACATGTTCATTCTCAGTTAAGAGATGTTATGAGATTAGTGGAGTTAAGGGGGTTTTCAGTCGTGTTTCTTTCACTTTGCACAATAAATACCAGAAGAGTGCACCAGTGCAAAACCTAAGTGCCTGTCATTTCCAGGTTTAAATCTTTAAGTGTAAGTACAGTGCCAAGTACAACACTGAACTGTTCTTTATTGAATTGTTGGGCATATAAGTCTGCTCTCATCTCAAAATCAAGGATTATGTCTATAGATGGCTGATAGAGAATACAGAAATCCTTATATGGTCATTCATCAATGAATTTCATCAGATAAGCACTGAAGGTTTTTCTGGGTTCCTGCATTTAGTTCTGTAACTGCATTCTGAGACTGATTTGAAATCAGAGCAGCATGAAAGTGAATCATGTTTTCCG
This sequence comes from Phainopepla nitens, assembly GCA_013400175.1. Taxonomy (NCBI): domain Eukaryota; kingdom Metazoa; phylum Chordata; class Aves; order Passeriformes; family Bombycillidae; genus Phainopepla; species Phainopepla nitens. The sequence goes on along the minus strand of VXBQ01009273.1, from coordinate 798,268 downwards.
TCTGTGTTCATGCTGGATGATTCTGCTATGTTATAATGCCACTGATATCAAAATGGTCTAAAAATAGACAAACGGTAGTTTTCAGTAGAGCTAAAGAACATCTACTGAAAATTCACAAAGCACTTAAAATTCATAAGTGTAAAGTGAAATACACCAACGTACATAGACTAAACATGAATGTAGCATCAACCAAAGAGAGAGAGATCTTAAATAATTTTCTTGGTTTAAACAAAAGGAAAAATAACCTTAAAAGTATTTTAATAGAAGCTAAATTTAAAATAAAAAGTCTAAAAACATCTGTATTGATATCTTCTTCTCCAGGTGATCCATGGTTGGCTTATCATTTCTTCTCTTTTGCTGCTTTTCTTTTTCTCATTCATCTACCTGGGGTGAGTGAACTAAACCATTAATATGCTGTTTTTCAAAAATCTCTTGATGTATGTATTTATTTTAGAACTAGACCTTGCATCTTAAGAGGAATTATAGTGAGTAAGCTATTGCAATAAAATTTTTAGTTTTATATAGGCTGATAGAGTACACATAAAAGAGAGAGTGATTTATGGGTTTATAGTGCATCTGATTAGGTACAGAAGCTGTCCATCACTCGCCTCACCAGAATAAGCACATCTTGCTTATCAGAATAGCCATATCTTGGGAGGAGCTTGTTCTGCCTGACGTGTCTTCTGATAACTTAATTTTTCATTGACATATGACTCAAGGGCAGTTGTTTACATCATGACGTTGACTGTTAGCTGTATCTGCAAAGGCTGTTTGCATGGAAGTGGTGGAAGAAAAGAATCTACTATCTCACCAAAATATATTCAGCGCTTTTCTTCTCAAATTTGGAAGCATGCCCCTGTCTGGACATCAAGAAAATTTGACCATAATACTCATTATTGTCTAAAATGAGCAGCCTCCTCAGAGTTTGTAACTAGAGTTATGTCAGGAAATTATTATACTCTATATGGTTTTGTGCCACTTGATGACAAACACTTCTCTTTGAAGAACCTAATTTAATTTGGTCTCTGGAAGGAGAATGTAGTCTTCCCTTCAGTCACTGATTTTTGCTAAAAGTGATCTGTGATGCCTTTTATTGTCAGTAGTTTCTCTAACCCTAACAATGGCTTTTGAAATACAAGCAATTCCTTCATCTGTCCCCCCTGCCTTACAGCAGTGCTGGCTTCCTCTTGCCAGAAGTTCAGAGAGAGGGAGTTTGTAGACCAGTTTTGCATGATGACAGTAAGGGACGTCCTGTTAACACTGTACATCTCAAAGGTCAACTGACAGCTGCAGAAGATGAGTTTCCTGGGGGAAAGTATTATGCAAATTGTATGGTTCTTAGTGGCTTGATGAGTTGGTAGCAGCAGATTCTGCAAAAAGCTGTCACAACCATTTCTTTCCCTGAGTCAGCAGAAATCACCTGCGACTTGGTAGTGACATTTGTCTATTTTGGTTTTACTTATTGAGGTTCTTAATCAGTTGATAGTATTTGGTGTGACAGGGAAATGATTCATCCAAAAATAAAGCTTTTTACTTCAGCGTTTATGAGGAATAATAGAATAAACATGTATCTCTGAAGTTATCAAAGCATTCCACAGGCAGCATGTAAGTAGAGAGAGATCTTTGCATGCCTTTAGAGATCCATTATAACCTCAGAAGTTCTGATTGTTCTGATTTTTTTTAAGTTATGAGCATAATCAAAATGACTGATTTTGCAGTAATGTCCTTTCCTGTCAATTTCTGCTTTGATTGAGATGGAAATAGAACATTAAGGAAAACTTTCAGAGGAGCAAAAGAGTTGACAAAATTAATCCCATTGTGAAGAATCACTAAGTACTAACTGGAGAAAGAATTTTACATTTATGCCACTACGTTGAATATGAAAATTTTTAAAGAGATATTCTGAAGTTTGAGTCTGTAGTTTGTTTCCATTGTTTCAAGCAAATGAAGTCTACATTGTTTTCCTTTTTTCAGTGAGGTTTTTAAGACATATAACGTTGCCATGGACTACATTACGGTGGCACTCATGATCTGGAACTTTGGTGTTGTGGGAATGATTTGTATCCATTGGAAGGGTCCTCTTCGGCTCCAGCAGGCATATCTCATTATGATAAGTGCTCTCATGGCCTTGGTGTTCATTAAGTACCTTCCTGAATGGACTGCGTGGCTTATCCTGGCTGTCATTTCAGTGTATGGTAAGTTTGGGAGCCAGGCACAGTAACAGGTCCTGTGGTGGGAATTTCTTTTATTCCCTGACTTTTCCACTTGTCTGACTAGACCTTAAAAAAAAAGTGTGCGTGTGTGTGTGTCATCCAAAGTAGCAGACAAGGTGATTACAGACTTCATAAATAAGATCATGATCCTAAACTGAGATCAGTTCCCTGCAGCTGAGGGTTTTGTATTACTGTATGGTCCCATCTTCCTTCATATTTCCTGGACTCTCTAGATTCTTTGGGGAGGAGAGCTCAAGTAATTCAAGAGAGCAGGAGATGAGAGAGACCCATTTTGATCTTTTTTATGAAGATGGAGAACTTTTAGCTTCTCATTTTCCCCAAGAATCCTTGGAAACCCTTCTACATTCAGAATTTAGGAGCTTGTTGTTTCTGTACAGTCCCATACAAATAGAGATCTACCCAAGCTATGAATTGCTCAAATTTGTGGACGTAGAAACGACAACATCATCCATACCTGATAATATAGTGAGAAAGAAGGAAGGAAGGATTAAGAGCAGTTTGCATTGGTCAAAGTCATTTGCTATTTAGAAGGATATGGTTGTGAGTTCTGTTTCACTGGTTTTTGTTGTTTTGGTTTGGTTTTTTTTAAATTCATTTTAGTTGTTGCATGCTGCTCTTTTTCAGAACGATGGCTGAGAGAAACCTAGATGTAGTTTTTCCATTAAGCTTTAGGGGGCACTGAGCACTTGGTAAGAAGATCACTGTATCTTGAATACTGATTAATTTCCAGACAAGACTAAAATTCAGTTACTTAGACATAATTAAAACATTACAGCTAAGTGAAGGTGTGCCCTTGATTTGAATTTTTTTGGAACCATGTAAGTGTGTTGAATGTATGCTTTCAAAGTCACTGATCATGATAAAAACTGAGAATCTGTCCAGATATAAGTGCAGGGGTTGATAAGATTTGATTAGCTCTGATACATCAGTGTACTCCTTAAGTGTCCTCTTTCTTCAGGGAGAGGAAAACTGTCCCTTGTGTGTATGCTCATGGATCACAAAGCACATTAAGAAAAACTTCCCATCCTCAAGCCCCATTTCCACCCTTCATACAACTGGAACTGAGTGCTCCAAGCATTCAGCCTTTATTCAGAGATAGCAAAACAAAATTACTTGAGGTCAACTTCCAAGACCATGATGTAATTGTTTTGAATAAAAGGGATGTGAGTTTTCAAAGCCTGCGACCCCACACCAAGAATTCTCTACTTGAGTGGGGCCAGCAGTGGTGCCAGGGCAGTTGGCTCAGGTGCAGAAGACCTGCTCTGAGCAGTGCACAGCTTCTGACAAGTCAGCTGTTCCTTTCAGTGTCAGATTTAGTTTCAAATTAATCTAAAGACATAATGGTGACAAGTGCAAAGGACAGTAGCAATGTTAGAGCTCTCTATCCCAGTATGCCAGCTTCACAGGAATTAAGTAAGCCTCACCTGTCATCTTAAAATTTGTTTTAGCATTAGGTTAGAAAAAGCTTTCCTAATAGAAGTCAAGCTTGGGTATTTCCAAGATGGTAGTTGAAGAGTAGCTTTCTTGAATTATTCATAGGCCAACATATAGGCACAGGTACATTTGCAGTTGCATAAAATCTTAAGTGAGGAATAAAATGTTTAAAAATTTGTATGCATATTACAGTAATATGTAAAATAGGTTGCAAAACTGAGAATATTAAAAAGCATTGCTGTGGGATACTGAATTGTGGCCAATGGCTGTCTTTGAAATCTGTATTCAGGGTGCATTCTCTTACTTCAAGGCTCTCCAAGTGTTACAGAAAAAAAACATAACTGTGTCTGCAGGGATGTAAGATGTGTTTGCTCTTCCTTTCAGATTTGGTTGCTGTCCTGTGTCCTAAAGGTCCTCTTCGTATGTTAGTTGAAACAGCTCAAGAGAGAAATGAAACTCTCTTTCCAGCACTTATTTACTCCTGTAAGTACATTTTGTTAAATTCTTTAAGCTTGTGATCACCCACTCACCTGAAACAATCTTCTAATTTTTCTGGGTTTTAATAAGATGCTTTTCAGCTGAATTCTTGATCTGTTCACTTGGGCCTCATTTTTTGTTTCACTGTTGACTCAAAAATGTGGAACATCATCTGACTTGAGACATTTCAAGATTAAAAACAGCATGGTTTGTTCCAAAATACAAACAGGAAGAATGGTAACAGACCTTGTTTTGGATAAAGTACTTTGTCCTTAGGCTGTGAATTAAGCCTGTTCAAAGGGAGCAGAAAATATTGTTTCCAGAAAATATTCACCAGCTTTCAGTCCTTAAATAACCTGTATCTTAGTATAAGAAATGTGAGAAATTACTAGAAAGAGGTTTGTTTGTGTGACTGTTTTCTCAATGGCTTGTCCATTTTGGTAAATTGTTTCTCCCTGCAGTTGAGAAAAATAACCTGTTGAATTAAACTTGCTGTTGTGACCTGTGTATCAATTAGTACATAATTGCACTGTTTCTGAAGTTCCATGTTACTAGTGGTAGTCACATGAGTAACAGTGAAAGAGTCCAATCATGAGTCATTATGCTACTGCTGCTCCAGACAGGCCTCTGTTTGGAAGCAGGAAGTGTGCTGCAGACTGGCCACTTCAGGGACAAGCTTACAGTGGAGAAAGGGGAGGGCTTTCTTGATCTGTCACTGGTTCTTTATCTGTCACACTTGCACAGCATCAGTAAAATGTGGCACAGCCACCTGTTACTCTGTTTCTTGAGAGGAGAGGTTAACTCTCAGAGCTTGAATTGAAATACATCTTGTATCTGTAACAACATTTGGTTACCTCCAGATTGGAGAATTTTTTGTGATGGTGAAGGCAGAGAACAATTAACTTTGATGTAGATACTGCCTCTGAATTGACAGAACTCCCTAACAGTGTTTAGAGACCTTTTTACTTGCAGTTAAAAGAACTGATTAATGGAAAAAAAAAAGGTAAAAGAAGCTGTTGATTTTCAGAGTGAGGCTCATATGAAGAAGTAGTTTGTCTGGCAACAGCTGTTGCCATTTTTTTTCAAAATCTAGTAGAGATAAAATTTTATTCACCAGTTTCTGTAAATGTGTTGTTGCTGGTACTGGCTGTGTTCCAGATATTATTGTGCTTTAATGAGAGTAAAATTGCCTATTGGAAAAGATAGTTGTATCAAAAAAAAAACATGAAAAATGAGAAATAATGGATTGATGCTAACACTATCAGAATTTCATACATCTGATCATACAATTAGCTATGCTGTTGTGGTTTGGATTTTTTTGATAGCAACAATGATTTGGCTTGTGAATATGGCTGAGGAAGATCCAGAAGCCCAACGGAAATCCAAAAACTCCACTTACGATAAACAAGGTGAGTTTTGCTTTCAAAACCTTTGTCACCTTGTTGGAATACATGTTTATGGATGCTTGTCTTATAGTTTTTTAAGAGTCCTGGGTGCTGGAGAAGAGTGAAAGCATGGAGGCCTAATTAAGAGTGATGAATCTGTCAAGACTTGAAAAATTGTTTATTTATTGTGCAGTTAATGTTCTTGCATTTATTTTCTGAGATCTGGGATGTTTGTGTTGAAATGACTCAATGTAAAACTATTAACTGAGCTCAGCTGCTTGTCAAATTGGGATGATGTAGTATAATATCAACTCATTTATATTTGCATTAGAAATATGCCTAGCCCTTTTGGCTATCCAGATAGTGTTTAAAACATGGAGTTTATTTATTTATATGCGTTACTAAAGTGAGTGTAGTTTCTGAATTTAGCATGCTTGAAGGTATCCGTGTGTATGTAATTTTCAGTAAAGTTTTCTATTTACTGGAAAATTAAGCTGTCAATGTCAACTAAAGAAGCTAATTAAATATTAGATGAGAGTTTATTCCTTAAATTGTGATTTTGTTAGATCACCACAGAACTTCCACTTTTATGTGGATGTACTCCTGAATACCAGGACTTGAGTGCAACATTTAGATGCTGTGACTGAAGAGTGTACATTGACTCCTTGACTCCATTGTTTAAGGAAATATTAAAATCCTAAGTGAGGATGTCTTGTGATTGTGTGTGCCAGTGTTAGATGTTGCTAAGTATTATGGAATACCTCTTTCTGTCTTGTTCTTCTATGATCTTATATGTGGAGAGACTTTGATGTTTTAGAAGGCACATTTTTGGAGGAGTCTTAAATGCCTTTCTTCCTTTGAGCTCTGGCAAGCCGGACCCAGAATGAAGATGCTGAAGCAGATGATGGTGGCTTTAGTCAGGAGTGGCAGCAACAAAGGGACAACAGAATAGGACCCATTGAATCAACACCTGAATCACGTGCTGCTGTTCAGGCTCTACCCAGTAACTCTCAAACAAGTGAAGACCCTGAAGAGCGTGAGTACGCACTGTTGTGTCTGAAGAGCTTACTAGTCAGCTAGTCAGTCAGGCATCTGGAGTGCACAGATGCAGGGTTCTGTGAGCTGTTAGCGAGCTGAAGAGATGCTCTTGCTCTTGATGGATACTGATATGCCTCACAGGAATAATAGTGTTGCTTTTTGGTAGCATTTAGGTTTTTTGCAGGAGTGAGTAATAATGACCAAATTGCTCTTTAGCTTGATACACAGACTCAAAACTTTTGTTAAACAAGCTGTTTTCAGACCATTACATGGTCAGTTGCATTAGCCTTTGTGTTTTTCACAGCAGTGTTCTGCTATGTATCACCTCTTTTGGATTTTAGGCCTTGTAAATTGAGTCATTACCAGGTTTTTTTTTTTTGCCTCAAGATTAAACTGCTGTAATCCACTTGGTAGAAAACAATGTTTAAAACCTGATTGGATACTGAAATAAATGCAGCATGCAATGGGCTTGCTTAGTTTTCTCCAGCATCTTGCTAAGGTGAACTATCTTTGGAGAATGTATATCAGTACTCAGATACCTGTTCTAACAGATTCATGATTTCCAGTTGCAGTTCAAGCTGCTATTAGATTTGCAAGGCTCTAAATAAATTAGGGTGTGCCTGTGTAATAAAGAGCTCTCCCCATGTGATGCTGCCATATTAATAGATGCAGCTACTTCCTCTGATTATCAGGTGCTCCTCTGTTTAAAAATATAAGAGACTTCTACTTTAAGAATAGTTTTAAAATTTACTTTGTCTCAAAAAGTTCAAATTCATCATGCTGCAGATCCTTTTTAATTTCTAGAGCTTAAAAAAATAACATTAGGATGCACAAATTTTAGCAAAGCAGCTATTTCAGTTAATTTTTTAACTAAAACTCTCTTATGGCCAGGCTAATAGTTTTCTCCTTCCTGTATTGCTGCAGTGAGTAGTTAGGATCCAGTCAGACTTGTCAGCCAGCATTAGTCTACTACAAGTCTGGAGTATCCAAGGTCTGTTTCAGCAGTTAAAGGCTGTTTTAGTGCTTAAGAGCTTTTCATGATTGCACTGTTCTAGGCATTTCACTGGAGGCCTGTTGAAAGAGAGTAGGGTTGCCTTTTTTCTTTTATGCGTTTTCTCCCTTTTTTCCTTTTTCCTTTCCCCTCTCTCCCTGCCTTCATAATTAATCAGACATCCACCTATGTGTTGATGTTCTTAGTTCCTCTTGGAATTCCACAGTGAGCATTGGGCTGGACTGTAGTGAGGTGGGAGAGTAATCAATAGGCCAAATGAAAATGGCTGGTCACCTGATGCTGGCCTTTCTTAAGTAACATCTTGGACTAAAAGCTCAGAAAGTGAACTGGCATTCAGGAAATCTTACAGTGCTTGCAGAAATAATTGGTTATTGCGCTTCCAGAGTTGTTGCTAAGGTGGTAATCACTATATAAAAGAATAAGAGAAAGTCAATTTTCCTAAATCTCACATCTTGGACTAAGTATGCCGAGTTTTTGTCTCTGTGATATGCTCTGTACTTACACACAAGTAGCTCTTAAGAACAACCTACATAAAAATTCTGTAGGAAAATTGGGAAGACGGTGGAATATTTTCAATGTATAGGTTTCTAACTGACAAACAATATATCATCTGCAAGGGATTTATTTTTTTCACCTCCCTCAGCCAATTTAAAGGAATTGCTCTTCAGTATTCTGTTGAATATGACAAGATAACCAAAAGTAGACACCTCTCCACAAATAAAATTACAGATATCTGAGTTTGTATATACTGCACTTATATGTCCAGGAAAATTGGAGTATAGGCAAATTCTAATTAAAGGGTGAATTAATTGAGTAGTATAGTGTTTCTAAGCCATCTTGTTTCACAGGACTTTATCACTTGATTCAGGAGTGGTACTAATTTTGAAAATAAAATGTTGTTTTCAGCAAACCTTGTTAATAATTAATCTAAATATGTATTATTGTTTGATAATTACTGACATGTAATATTAGTAGACTGATACTTAATGCTGCCATATGCTCACTTTGCAGGAGGAGTGAAGCTCGGTTTAGGAGACTTCATTTTCTACAGCGTCCTCGTTGGCAAAGCCTCTGCAACAGCAAGTGGGGACTGGAATACAACTTTAGCATGTTTTGTAGCCATATTAATTGTGAGTATAATGTAAAATCAGAGTGCATTAGAATCATTAGAATGTTCATCAAAGACAAGTTGTAACTGCTGCATTTTGTCTTTAATCTTGTTTATTGAGTGGCCAGAGTGAAAACTGGTGAGGACTTCAGCTGTGATTTTTATTGGCTGTACATCTGTCACTAAAGCCTTTAGTTTAGGAAGATGTAAAACATAGCCTGTAGAATTAATATTTATACATATATATATTTTATATAATCTTTTGCTTGTCAGAATTCCCTAATTTCTCCCTGTGTTTTTTGTGTTTTGTTTTCTTTTCCCTTTCCCTCAGGGTCTGTGCCTTACACTTCTGCTTCTTGCCATCTTTAAGAAGGCCTTACCAGCTCTTCCAATCTCCATAACCTTTGGGCTAGTTTTTTACTTTGCTACAGATAACTTGGTGCAGCCCTTTATGGACCAGCTAGCATTCCATCAATTTTATATCTAGCAGACATGATGCTGAAATGGATATTTGTAGCAAATCTGGGAGGAAGAAAAACGGTTTTCCCTCAGTTCTCAAACGAGACTGAAGTCAAATACTCAAGATTCCAAGGCAGAATCATTACAACTTCCTCCGATGGTGGTTTTTGGTTTGCTTTTTTTCCCGAGACAACTGCTGCACTGGGCACCATATGAGTTTTCATGTGTGAAAGTGGCTTCTTCCTGATGGCCAGTCTAAGCCAGGTGCTGTTATATCAGAGGTCATCTGATATACATATCTCTGGTAAGGACCACAAGGACCACCTGTGTGAAAATTGCTAATGCTCCCACCAGCAATGTGATCTCTTACCACAGGCCGATTGTTTTCACAGCGCTAAGGGTGCTCAGGACTTCCTTGATGTTAACAGAGGAAGCTGACAAATCACATGGAACTTGTAACCACTTGAAGAGAGAGAGCCCATCCTGGACTTCTTCAGCAGTGATATTTTGATAGTGGAGTCCCCACTGTGTAACGGGAAAGGACTTTGTAGCAATTCAACAAAGGGAGAAAGTACAGTCACTCTGAGAGTGCTCCATGACTTCATAGCCTCTGTGCCTGAGTGTCTTTGGTTTAGTAAATTTAAAAGCCTTTTTTTTTTTTTTTAGCCCCACACTGGAACTAGAGCCTCTTCTCAGTTTTAATACTTTGTATTCTCAAGCATGGAGTGCACCTTCTGTACACCTGCTCCAGTTTATGTAGCTGCTTAGACTTGGACTGAATTATTTGGCAGTAGAGGATCGTAAGATTCTAGTTTGGATCTTACATTCTAAAAGGTTAATAAACTACATTAAAAAGCAGTTTTGGGACTTACTCTTTGTGCTCATGCAAATCATTTTGCTAGAACACCATTTCAAACTCTGCGTTTGAAAATAGTCACTAACAGCACGAGCTGCATCACTGGTGGATGTTCCTTCTGTTGGCATTCTTACGAAATAAGTAGGCGTTTGCAGCAATCCCAGATGGAGTTTAGCTTGCAAGATCTAGAGATCAGAATGTTCTTAGAAGCTCTTCTATTGCATCACTGAAATTCTTGGTTTAGAGTTCTGTTGACCTGAGTATTGGTCACTCAGCTAACACCTCAGGCTGGCAAGGATTTTTTTGTGCAGTATCTTTATTGGTGAGGATACTTAATTTAGGTTGAGAGATTGCGTAGTGTCACTAAGGAGCAAAATTTGTGACCCTCTTCACTTTAATTACCTCTCTCGGGAGGAACTGGTGGTTGGCAAAATGAAGGACAATTCAATATCACTGAAAAGAAGATAGGAGATTTTGAACTTCTTATAAAAAGAGTCTGTTCAAAACTTAAAACTGCTAAACTCCGATTTTTTTCTTCGTTTGAAAGAACTCATTTTTGAATAATTGCTTGGAAATGAGATGGGTGAGATGAAGTTGGTTTTGCCATAAATTCCTACTGTGTGCAAGTAATGTGTTTTTCTTGGGAACCATAGGGAGTGGATGGGCATTCTGTTTTACTTGCATCTTGATACTGGAGTCATTGCCAAGTAGAGAAAAACGGTCAAAATCCTGACACTAGCTCCTTTTACCTTTTTTTCCTGGGGTTTTGTTTCAGTGCCTGTAGATTCATAGGACTGGAACATCAGAGATGCTCACCAACCATTGCCCAAGTAAAGAACGAAAGGCTGTGATGTATAAATCTGCTTTAAAACCAAGAAAGGCTTTCTTTGATTGTCCTTGGTAATGTATGTCTTTTCCAGTATGAGTTGTTAACTGTAGTGTTGGCATTTACATTTTCATAAAATATATTGTCTTGTCTCATCAAATGTACTTTTATTCATCTCATTTGTGTGCTGATTCATTGTGCATAGCATTAATAAACCAACTATATCAAAATTGCTTACAGTGACTTTTCAAGTCAAACTTGTTTGTGTTTTCTAGCTTAAATTACTGTTCAGTATTTTGTTGCAATGAAGTCTGACTTAAAACAGGTTGGTTGGTGAGGATTGTAGGGATTTCTGTTGTCATTTTTTTTTGGTTGGTCTTTGTGTTTGGGTTTTTTTTTTTAACAAGAGACTTGGAGTTGTTTTTATACCATTGTACCTTGTCCCTTTCCTGAGCATTATATCAATGAAAATTCCCTCATGTGTTTTATTGGGCATCCCAGCTATAGTTCCAATGTATAGAACAGGTTTGCTAAGAGTTCTTCATTGCTGGCATTTGTATATCTGAGCTGGCTCTCAGTTAAGGGTTGTTACTTAAATGTTACTTACTTAAATATCTCTTATTTCTTTTTTTGCTTCAGTATGCATCAGGGGAGCGTTAGCTCTATTAAGAGTTGCTTTGGAATCTGTAGAAATGTTCAAAAGCATTTTCACATACTTGAATGGGTGTTAGATGTACAACCCAAGGAAGAGCTCAGAACCTTCCAACACTAAATTGCCAGTCTTCCACTTCCCAGAGCAGCTTCTGTTATTCCAAAGTGTTAATTTCTGAGCTAGTGTAGAGTTACAGTGGTAGAGACTATAAAATTTGTATTCACAGAAGCTGTTCAAGTTTGTGTTTGAATCTCAAAATAAGTTTAGAAGGTAAATTGCCTTTATAGGCAGCTGTATGTTAAAGTACACTGCTTATTACCAGATCTTAGGTACACCTTCAAAAACAAAAAAATTTTCTAGATTTGCCCTCTCAGGCCAAATCATGGTAGCTTATGTTTCAGATGAGATCTTGCAGCTAAGGATTATCTCAGAACATAGGTCCAAATGAGGTTCAGTTGCCAAAAGGTTTTGTTTGCATTTGGGTTGTTGCTACACAAGTGTGACTGTTGTGTCACTTTCTTTCCTTTGTCTTGAAACACCGATCTAATTTGAGGTCATGATTCACCTTGGTTAGATTGTTGTAACTGAAAGATTTCTCATAAGTAGTCTGCATTTTTGAGAGAGTTTCCATTATTATTAAATTAGTATGTTAATGACAGCACATTAGACTGTAGCTCTGAAAGAACTATGCTGTAACCTGAAGTAGATTCATCCCTTCTGTGCTCTGGCAGATTGACTGGTAACTGTTGTGTGGCTGTTCCAATGTTCATACTTCAAAACTGGCTATCACAGAAGCTTTCTCTCATCATTCAACTTACATCAATAGGTCTCCTTCTTTGGCTAAGATTCAATTCAATATATAAATAAGAAGACATAATAGTTTTCCTAAAATCCAGGCACTTCGATTTGTCTTTTTTTTCTTTTTTTCTTTTTTCCCTTTTATTGGGGGATTTAATCCAGGGCAAAGAAAGAGACCCCTGGAGGGTGGTTTTACAGCAAAGGCTCAGGATGCCGTTGTACCTGTGTATGGCTTGTTATGGTCACACTCAAATTTAAATGTCACCTGTGTGAGGTGCATCCTGAAGGTGTAAGAATGTGATACTGCAACACATTCAGGATAGTTCTGGATGGGTAGATGATGACTTCTTTGAGCCAAAAAATCAAGGGCTGTGCTCCACTAAAAATGGGTGATCTCCTCAATGTACAAAGCAGACACAGGCTATTTCAGGCATGGGAGGCTGGTGCTTCTCAGAAATATAGATATATATCTGTACCTAGAGAGATACAGGTACTCTGGACCTGTAGATGACAACTCTTCTGCCATTAGTGCAGTCAAGGATTAAATATGCAGAAGTAAATTTTGAGTGGATGGTACTGTTCAACAAAACTTATCAAAATGCTTTTTTTAAAAAATTACTTCTGACAATTGAAACAAGTTTAATAGACTGTGGAACATGTCTGCACTATGATTGCATCACAGTGGTAACTTGGTCATTGGAAATGTTGAAACATGAACTAGAATGGAATTCTTTTACACTCAAAGCATTTGCTGTTTTCTTTTTTACAGACACTGGTTTGTACATACCCTGAATTGAATGTGAATGTTTTTTAAACACCTTTCCGGTTCTTGATAAGATACGGTTTTGATAGATTATTGCAAATTTTCCTGTATTTGTCTAATTATTAAAATAAAAGTTGCATGGATCCTGATTCATCTTGCCTTTACTACATTATTTTAAAGCCATCACTTAAAGCTCTTGGAGGCATAAGCACTGTAGTTATTTTTATTCAAGATTTAATGAATAAGATTCCTTTCTTAAGGCATTTAAGTAGCTGCCATATTTCCTAGCAATAGAGCTTCAACTGGTTTTTGTAGAATTACTTTCTTCTAAAAGCTACTTTTTATGTTCCTTTAAAGAGTCAGTCAAAGCCTGTTGCAAAAGCACTCATAAGGTATAATTAAGGCACGAAAAATGAGATTACACTGAAACACCAGCTGGCACAATGAAGATTACCAGGAAAAAATACATATAGGATGTTCAGAAAGAAAACACTTCTTGAACAGTGTTGTATGTTTGGAATTGATTTCATATCAGTATGATTTGAAATGGAGCTTTGGGGTTTTTTCATTGTTTAGGAAAAGTATTCACTGCAAAGTTCAAATTTGTTTGAGTTCACTAACTTCTGTTGAAGAGGTTTGGGTTTTTTTGGGGGAGGCGTGGAGGGTGCAGAGGTTTAACCTTTGTCTCTGCATGAAAGACCTAAAGAGTAGTCTATCCTGACAAGTAGAAAGTAAAATGCAGGTGGTAGGAGGCCTGTGTGGATGAGCAAGAAGCTCCTAACTGAGCCCAAATAGGAAGTGGAGAAGATGTGGGAGCAGGGGCAGATGACCCAAACGGAGCATAGAGTTGTTTTCTCATCTTGCAGGGATAGTGTTAAGAAATCAAAGGCCCCTCTAGAATTGCATCTGTCTAGATATGTAAAGGGCAAGAAGAAGGGAGACATTCTACAATTATGGGAAGGCATTTTGCAATTATATAATGGCAAAAGGAAGGTGTGTATATATATATAACGGAAAATAAAGGTGCCCCACTCCCCAGGGTGGGTTACCTTGTGACAAATGACATGAAGAAGACTGTGATACTTGCTGCCTTCTTTGCCTCAGTCTTTATTGGTGGGACTGGCTTTTAGGAAACCCATATCACTGAGACCAGAGGGAAAGTCTGGAACAAGGTAGACAGTCTTGGTGGAAGAGGTCAGCTTAGGGAGTTGCAGACAAACTGAATCTGCTTAAGTGTGTGAAGCCTGACAAGTTGCGTCCAGAAGTGCTAAGGGAGATGGCTGATGTCATTGCAAGGCCACTCTCAATTGTCTTTAAATGGTCATGACAGCTAGGAGAGCCTCCTAGAAACTGGAGGAGAGCAAATTTAAGTCCTGTCCTCAAGAGGAGCAGTAAAGAATGGGGGAGCTACAGATAGTTCAGCCTTGCCGCAGTCCCTGGGAAGCTGATATGGAAAATCATGCTGGAAAGCACTTCCAAGTACATGAAGGACAAGAGGATGATAGGAAGTAACTAGAAAGAATTTAGAAAGTGAAAATCATGCTTGACCAACCTCTCTGCCTTCCATAATGAGTTGGCTGTCATGTTGTATGATAGGGGATATGGTATACCTATTCAATGCCACGTTCCTTAGCCTAGGTGTTGATAATGCTGTTCTTGAGATGAGTCTCATTGTCACACTCAGTCCTCTTGGGGGTACCGTGCCTCCAAAGAACTTGTTTTTTTGGGCTTAGAATAGTGTTTCAGGCAGTAGTATGAGGCATAGGGTAGGTTTTTAACCATCCAGAGGTGGCTTTTATTATTTTGAGCACACAGTGTTTGCCTTGGCAGGTTTGGGGCAGTGTGATGCAGTCAATCTGCCAGGCCTCCCCATACTTATCTTTGGACCACTGCCCCCCATACCAGAGGGGCTTCACCTGCTTGGCCTGCTTGATGGTAGCACACGTCTCACACTCACAGATAACCTAAGAAATACTGTTTATGGTTAAATCCACCCCTTACTCTCGTGCCCACTTATAGGTGGCATCTCTGCCCGGACGACCTGAAGCATCTTGGGCTCATTGAGCTAGGAATAACTTTCCCTTATGTTGCCAATCTAAGTCTATTTTTGACACCTCTATTTTTGTAGCCTAATCTATCTGACTGTTGTTTTGGTGTTCTTCATTAACTCTATTTTTAGGGATATAGGCATTTATATAACGAACTTTCACAGGTAACTTCTCTACCCTGGTAGTGATGTCTTTCTACTCACCAGCAGCCCAGATTGGTTTTTCCCTATGCTGTTAATTAGCCTTTTTCCACCTCTCCAGAGTGGAATGTTGATGTTGTTTATTTAGACTTTTGTAAAGCTTTTCACACCATTTCCCATAACCTCACCATAGACAAGTAGATGAAATGTAGGTTAGATTAGGGGATAGTGAGATGGACTGAAAACTGCCCTGGTGGTCAGGCCCAGAGGGTTGTGGTCAGCAGCACAGAGTCCAGTTGGGGGCAAATCATTAGTGGTATATCACAGGGCTCAGTACTGAGGTCAGCGCTGTTCAGTTGATTCGTTTATGATTTGAATGATGAAATGGAGTGTTCCCTCAGCAAGTTTGCAGGTGACACAAAAATTGGAAGCAGTGTCTGATAGAATAGATGACTATGCAGTGATTTAGAGGGGTCTCAACAGGCTGGAGAACTCGATGGAAAGCAATCTCATGAAGTTTAACAAGGGAAATACAAAGCCCCTCCATCTGGGGAAGAGTAAGCTCAGGCATCAGTATCTGCTGGGCTCTGACCAGCTGCAAAGTAGTAGGATTTTATCTTAGGCTAAATACTCAACTTGCGGCTACAATCTAGTATGCTAATTTAGTTACCCCTGTGTTTGCTTACTTCCATTTTTTAATGTAATCTTTTGGGGATAGGTAAATAAGATTCCTTTATTGATAGTGTCAGCTCTCATGGAGAACTCAGCTTGGTCCATAGCAGTTACTGCTAGGTATTTTTAAATTACTAAGAAATCTCTATTAAAGTTATATTTAAGGCCACATTCTGACCTGAAATGTCAGGAGTTTGTAGACTGTATAGAGAAAAGCATCTGCCTTCATTGGCAGGAACTAACAGAACTGAGAATTGGGTAACAAAACAATCAATTGCTTCCTGAGTTTTACAACCTGTATTTGTTTCTCTTTAAATTGTGATACGCTGCAGGAAAGATGATTTCAGCTTGGCATCAAGTGACATTGGTGGAAAGTACCAATGTAATTGGATTCAATTTGATTTTTCTTTGGTTTGAAATATGCTTTTAATCTAAACTGGCTGGAATAATGAATAGACTTCTGTGTTGATATTAATTTTCTGATTTCAGTAGTGTTAGATAAGGGCTACCCACTTTGATCTGGGGTAATGCTGCTGTCAGAATTAAACATTGTACTTCTTGCTAGCTTTGTTGTACAAGTCAGCATGAATGTACTTGGAGAATGCCTCCGAGCACAGCTGGATGTTCATCGAGTGTAGCAGCTGCATATTTGATTGAAGCAATGGTTTATTTAGCCATCCTCAGTAACAAAATGCTAATCACTGATACAATAGCATACTCAAGTGAAGAGGGTCCTACCATGTAGTTATTGGCACACTTACACCCCTGGGCCTCACTGATACAGTTTGGTAATTTACTGTGTGACAAATTCTACTTCCAGTTGTTCCTATGAGGGAGGAATTAATTCAGACTTAGACATAACAGCATACCTGTGGGCATCGAGGGAAACATTTGTAAGGACAAAAATGGCAGCATGGAACAGATAGAGGCCTGATGAGACCCCATGATGCAGAGGTGCTGCGAGGGGGTGACTGTTGTTTGGGAGCAGCCAGCACCCAGCAATAATCACTTCTAAAGCTGTAATCACAGCCACATGGCAGCACTGTGCCTTTTTTACTGCTTTCTATTCATAGTGCTCGTAACAAGGGATTAAAGAGCACAATAAAAATATGTACTTGAAAAAAGCAGACTGTTATAAAATTATTTCCTTTTGGAGGACTGTATTTAGTACATGATGAATCCTGTAGGGGAGACATGTATGCATTTCCAGTCACTGCTAAGGTTTTGAAACTATTTTAAGAACAGCAGAACCTGGCTGTTGTCATAGTAGCAATAAACCTTTTAATCCCACTTCCTCTGGAGATGAAGCTGTTGTGTACGTAATCTGCTTAAAGATTGTCGAGGCTGTTAATGTGACAGGGAGCTAGGGATACAGTACTGAGAAGATGCTACTTATTGCCCCCAGAAAATTTAGTACTTTTTGTCTACTTTGATAGTGTTTGGGATTTGCTGAGAGACTGATCTTATGACAAGCTGGTAGGAGAAGAGTCATCCGGGAAGCCAGCCTTCATCTATACCAGTGTTTTGGCGTTGACAACTTGTCAGGGTTAAATGAAACTGTTCCTAGGTGGTTCTTCAGCAAGGGCTTGCTGATATCATGCTTCTCCAATAGTTTAAAAGCATCCTTTTTGAGGAAGTCCTTTCATCCTGAATGCTTCCATTCCTTACAGTCTCTGAGGCTTCTGAATCAGCATTGAGTTGTATTTTTATATTGCTGAATAGTGAACACAATTAAAACTTCCTCGATGTATTTGGATAATGCAGACGGACTTATTGTTAAATGTGCAGCAGGTAGTCAAAGGAAATCTGCAGACAACTGAGAAGTTCTTCAGCTGTGTTTTGGAGATTGGTTTAGCTGGGTAAAGAGAGTTTTAAATGTCATGTCAAAATAATAATTTTAATAGAATTTGGCATCCTGAACCAAAAATGACGCGAGTGTTTGTTCACATGTATTTAGAACTAAAAGAGGCCTTTCTTCTCACCAGATCAAATTTCTCAGTAATTACTGACATCTGCGCCACTGCCAGTTTATTTGGTGTAGTCTGGTTACAGGACAGGATTGCATAACCCCATGTCCTGCAAAAAATCGGGGGTATCTTTTCTTTTATTTGAACCAGTATTTCAGTTCATATGTACTAAATAACAGCAACGGTTTGGGAATTTTTGCTTGTTTGTTTTCCTGAAGTCTGCATATTCTGTCAGGATGAAAACTCAGTCTTTAGGAAAAAAATCACACTGCAGAAGAAATGAAAGAATGATTCTAAGATTATTTATTTACAAATTAAAATATATATTTGCCCCTCTATAAAGTTTTGATTATGGATAATTGTTTTCTGCTCATTCCTCTCCTTTCCAGCAGCCCTTAATTCAACATGACATGGAAAGATGTATTAGGCAAACCATTGACTGCTGTGTTGTCATCAGATCTAATTACTCCTCGGGGTGCGTTGCTCACTGACTTACTGAGACCATCATTTGGATCCTGTGCATCTGATCTGCCCTTGCAGGCTGTGGAGATGCTGTCTGCTCTAAGGGACAGGGAAGAGGTTGCCTCCTTCTTTCCCCTTCCTTCTCACAGCGTTGACTTCAGGCTCTATGGAGAGGGAGCACCCCCTCAGGCCAAGGAGGCTGGTGTGGGGGTGAAAGCCCCTTGGGCACTCCCCTGTGGTCCCCAGGAGATGTCCTGTGTAGTTTCCTCACCAGAGATGTGGTTAGGTGCCATGGAGGATGTCTTCCCAGCAAAGCCCCTTGTGTTACAGTTTAGACAGTCTTTGCAAATTTTCCAGTTTGACACTCTGAACAAAAACATTTCTTATTTTAGGAAGAGTTTTTGTTTTGAAATATTCTTAACATTTAAAAATAGTCATTAATGTCTCTTGCTCTTTGCTTTAATCTGGAGGATTCATTGCTGTGCTGCTTTGGTAGTTTTTTCACTTCAAATATTAAATAGTTTTATAACATGTGGGAACAGTTTCTTCCTTTTCTTAGATGATAAAAATCCAGGAAAAGAGTTGGAGGGGTTTTTTTAAGTTTATATAAGTCACCTGTCACTACTTGATATTTTTGTTACCCAACTGATTTCTTAAGGAGAAATCAACCCAGTTTGGGAATAACTCTGTTAAAGGTATCAATTTTTATTTTACTGAGCTGTATTATGCTGAATTAATTGTTTTGGTCTGGCTGATGAGCAGATAGAGGCAGCATGGAAAAAGGTACCTCTGTATCCATTAATACCTCTCTCGACACCTACACTATTGAGACATATTATTCTCATTTGTGTCAAGGATTTTGATCACAATTTTGGTAGGTATCCTTTTGGTGCAGTATTTTAGATCAAAACCTGTAAATCATGTAGTTTTATGTGCAGCTACACTCGAGTTCTGCTAAATTGCATGAAATATGGTCAATGCTTGCAATAGTGGCAAAAATTAAATCTCATGTTTTAATAGGAGAACAGATTTTATCAATAGTCTCTGAACTCTGCAGGATGAGATCATCATTACGTCAATGTCTTACACAGTGCTGAGTATTTTGACACATGGAACAATGGTGTTTGTCTTTTATTAGAAACAAATTGAATAGCTGGGGACAAATGTTTCCCACTCGGGTGCAAGAATGGTCAGAGCCTCCAGGTGTTGCTTGGTCTTTAGTGGTTTTTTATGTTGTTTTGGTTTTGTTTTGTTTTTTCAAGTGGTTTTACTATGAATATAGAGATGAGAGCTCTTTATACTTCATCTCATAATGATTGTGTATAAAATGCATTTACCCAAGTAGACTTCCAAGATGGAGAAGCACAGAGTTTGCAAATGCTGCACTGGCTGCTAGACATACCTCTGGGGATAAATCAGGGATAAGTGAAAAGGCTGCAAGAAGAATACAGATTGGAGGGCTCTAATGCTTTCACTACAGTTGGTGGCATGCTATATGTCTTTTTAAAAAAATCAATTGTCAAAATAATGACCATTGTTATCTGGGGATGATAACCTTAAGCTATCTACTAAGAGACTACAGTGCTGTCTCCCACAGCTATTGTGTGAATATTGCATTGTACTTTTGTGTCTGTGACTGGAAAAACAAGAAGTAGATACAGCAGTCTAAGTATGTGCCTGAGAAGAAAAGGTATGTGAAGCTTTATTTTGGGAGTTTGTATCAAGTGGCTTGCTTTTTCAGCATGAGCAGTTATTTAAAAGCCATTCTTCCAGTTTAAAATTCTAGGATAGTGAATTGTCCCTCTTGTGTTGCTGGAAAACTTCAAAGAGAGAGTGAGATAGCTGAATGATTTTTTCCTCAAATGTTCCCAGGGCCCCTGTTAAATCCACTAGAAACTGGAACACCCGGGATCTGCTTTCAGACAGATACTGAGAGAGTATGATTTCTGTGTCTCCTTCTCAGACTCTCAGAGGTATGAACGTGATGGGAAAACTGCATTTCTGGCTTGTGTGCGCCTCTGAGTGAGAGGAGTGGTTGATTCTCCTTGGCTCAGAGACCTGTGAAGAAGCACAAGTATGTCTCACATGAACCATCCTCAGCTTGGCAGCCTCATACTGCCATTTGCTTCTAGTGCTAAAAGCAGCATAGCTGAGTGTGGTGTTGTAGTCAGATGTTGTAGCTCCCACCCATTATGGAAAAGGACAAGAAGTTGCACTTCTACCACTGCCACTTTCTACAATTTTTTTGCCATCCACAAGAGCAGGAGTGGGTGTTCCCAGTGGTTGCTCCCCTGTTTTGTTCTTAACTAGCTCTGTGTTTCCTGCTTTCATATGTCTCAAATCCATATGCAGAGTGAAAGGTGGAATAGAGAAAGAACATGCACAAAAGAGCTGATAGATTAGTCAATAGTGTCTCTCGACGTAGCATGTAGTAGAAGTTTAACACTAATTTTTCCTGGTTTAATATGGCTATGAAATAACAAGAGAGGCACCATTTGGCTGAGACCACAGAAATCACTGGTGTTTTCAAAATTACAGTTGCACAGTCAGGCCCTTAGTAATTACAGAAATATTCTTCCAGCTGGGCTGTCTTTCCTAGAACACGCAGAGACCCTGGACATGATTGCAAAACAGTCCTAGAAATGCCTTGCCATGTAGTTTTCAATCCTTCTTCTTAAACATGGTTCATAGAGTTCACATTTTTTGATATCAGTATATTCTGAACACTTGTCTAAGTTTCAAACTCTTCCTTGGTCCCTTTATGACAAATATCCAGAAAAAAACCATTACATTTTCCCTCTAGTAGGGTGCAGGGAGAAGCTGGAGCTACCTTATTCCTTACAGTGCACTGCCTCTATGTATACAATCTAGCAGTGCTTTATTATTTTCCCCTGCTACATTGTCACTAATTTCTGTCTTAACATGCTATTTCCCCAGCACTCCTAAGACTGCTATTTGCTGTGTGTCCACGTGCACTGAATTCTTGTGGTTTGAATTGTTTTTATCAGGTATGCTGTTCTGTATTTTTCCCCAGCTGAGTTCACTATTGGTGTTTGCCTCTTCCTCCAGTTTGTCTGCAGCAGTGGAGTCCAGTGGTGACTAAGGTAAGAAACTACAGTTCAAGTAGTCTTGTTGCAGTAGGTCTAGTGATATTTGCATCATTCTCCCACTGCAATTTTCATGAGTACACTTTTAATTCCTACTTCTTACTTCATCAAATAATACTTTAAATCAAACCAAGCATAGTAACGATTCCCATATCTTTGTAGAAACTCCTCTCATGCTACTCCTTGTTTTCATTTTACATTGCTATTTCAGTAGTGTCTCTTACCCCCTTTCCGTTGCCAAGATTCTGTCTGTATCCAAGGCAACTTAAATAATTTTGAGAGTAAGACAGTGAGAGATGATGTATCAATTACTAATATCCAAGTAGATGGCCTCTGTGGCACTCCCTTTGTGCATCATTGTAATTCTGCTTGATTTAAACTGTTTGGGTGCAGTGTGTACAGTTGTGGAGACAGGGAAGATTCCTCACTAATGAAGACCTGCTGTTTTGTAATGCTGCAGCATGTTCCAGCCTATTCCAGTGCCATGTGCATCACGTGGGATCTGGGCTGACAGCCAGTGCAAATGTTTCTTCAAGGACTTTAGGACATATTCTAATTATGTTTAGATTCTCCCACTCTCTTTTCATCTGAAGGATGTCACTCTGCTCATTTCAAAGTGTAGTGTAAAGTGCTCCATCTGCCAGGATGAGAGGGGTCTGCTGGTGCGCTTGTGTGAGAGGCAATAGGATGGCTGGCTTTGTGAGCAACTCTTTAACCTCCAGCTGTGAGAAGTCCCAGGCCTTTGAACACTGTCAGGGCTTGGCCAGCATCCAGCAGTGTTTTCATCCAGTGCTGGAGGAGATGTAAAATTTCCTGGAAGAAAGAGCTTTATTTCTCTGAGCCTAGACAGGGAAGAAGGGGCAATGAGTTGTGGGATGAAGCATCTGAAACTCTCCATAGCTGAAAAAAGCAACATTTTGTAGAGAAAAGTGAAGGAAAAATATGTCTGGGGGAGCTCTGCACGTGACCACGTGTATTCTCTCTCAATCTGGTACTGTGAATGTATGTGATGGCACTACAGGATCCTTTTAAAGGGAGCTGGAATTGCAAAACAGCATGCAAGAGTAAAGGCTGTTATGCAATACTGTGCACTGGAATGTAATTCTGTGAGGTGAACACAGTGAGCACAGATCCATGTCTATGTGCTGTATGGCAAATGAGCCACTGCCTTTCTGTGCGTGTGTAGAACAGTTTGAAGGCTTTTGAAAAGGTGCAGACTCAGCCTGAAGGAAGTGTTCCTGATGTGGGGAGGAAGAGGAGAGACATGCTCTTTTGTCCTGAGTTCCCCAAGATCAAACCTGCACTCTCGTCTCTGCCATGGTCTGTGCCCCCTGGCCAGACAATCAATGCTAAACAGCACGGGTTCTTTCCTGGGGAGCCACATGCGATTTCACCTCAGACAAATTAATTTCTCAAGGGTGATATTGTTACGTCAGATACTTGGCTAATTAATGATTCTTATTGTCTAGGCAAGCGCATTAATTAACTGGATACATAAGAAAGTCTGGGTCAAACTTCAGAAAGTCGGCCAGACTCACTTAATCCCTTGCGGCTGCTGGGATCACCCTGCTGTGTGATGTGACCTGAGTAATCGGGGTGTTGAGACTGGCATGTCTCAGTCCTGATTCTCACAAGTTCAATAGTGCTCAGCAGCCATTTGCCACCCTGTTGTGGGTGGCAAGGGTGTGCAGGAGTAAGTTTTTGTGTGAATTCTGGGGCCAGTGTTACTGATGGAGCTGAAGGGAGAGAAGGGGTACCAGGGTTTAAAATTGCTAGCCTGCATGTCCCTGGCAGAACACAAGTCACCTTCAAGGGTACATGGCCCAGTAACTGTGGTTGTCACTGATTGAGATAACCACTGTGACTGCTTTCAATAGAAGATGAGGCTGTTGCAGCATTTGTTGTTGGCTAGATCGTCTCCTGGGAAAAAACTCAGGAATTTTATATTTTGTTCCTTCCATCTTGCCCAAACATAAGATTAGGAGAGAGGAAGAGAAACTGAGGTTAGTTCTCTTTGCCTACACATGATTTGTATCACTGCAAGCTTGCTTACCTCAATATATGTAAGATGAAAGTCAGGCTGTGCTCTTGGGACTAGGTGCACAGGACTGCAGTAGGCGTCTGGCTTGAAGACGTTTCTTTGTACTTTAATGGGTACTGCTAGGGGTTCCCAAGAGAATTCTTCAGATGAAAGCTGTTTTTCTGTGGACAGGCTGCACAGAGTCTCATTATTGCTTTGGCTTTTGCTGCACAGCACATATGTTACTGCAGGGCTGTCAGCCCTTCAGTCGATTTCTACAGCGCAATAAAAATAAGTAGATTAACCAAGCAAAGAAGATTAGAGACACTTTGGGGAAGGAAAGGGAAGGGAGGAGGATGAGCAGCAGGGAGTATAAAAAGAGACCACAAGACTGTGATTGCCAGACGTCCTGGTGCATGTTGCACAGGGTGGCTTTCTTTGTCCCTTTTGGGTTTGGGTTGGGCAGACTGAATAGAACTGATCCTGACACCATGTCCAAAGAGAAACTGGAGTCACTGGTCAAGAACATGGAGATCATGCTCTCTGAGGTAGAGCAGCTGAAGATCCACTGCACCAAGCAGACGGAGGAGGTGAACCAGGTGGTGCAGGAACTGCGCCGAGAGAACAGGGAGCTGACAGAGAAGTATGAGCTCATCTGTCAGGACCTGAAGGAGGCCAAGGAGGCCATTGCCCAGCTGCAGGACACCAAATTTGCCTTTGAGGCAAAGGAGCGGCAAGCACAGAAGCTCAACCGGCAGCTGTGAAGTGGCAGGAAGGAGAAGCAAGAGATTTCTCACCCTGATCTAAGAGCAAACAGAAACCTTCAACTGCTGCAACTGAAAATCCGTGGATTGGTAAAAGCAACCCTTTCCCTTTCTCCTCAGACTAAACCTGTGTGCTGGAAAAAAAATCACCTCTATGGAGGCAAGATCTCAAGCGCAGCTGGAATTCTGCCCCAGAAGGCTCCTTTGTTAATGACCAAAGACCTCATTATGCTGGGAGAGAGATCTCATTCCAGAATCCCTTGTCGGAGATCTGAGCCATAGGCATATGGAAACAGCTGCCAGGATCTGGGCACCTTCTCATGCCCTGTAGGGGTTGCACAAGGACAGAGCCTGGGAAAAGAACTGTCACTGCCTTGAGCCACCGGAGAGAGCTGTGCCGCGAGAGTCTGCTGAGATGGAGAGAAGGATCATCGTCTTGACAGCCCCTGTTGCTCTGCTTTGTTGCTGACTTTTCTCTGCTGGGCAGCGAGGCTGTAGTGCTGTCCTTAGTAGGGTGTCAGCTTCCTTGCTGCCTGATGCTGGAAGACATCAGCAAGAGCTTATGTCGTGCCTCGCACTTCCAAGTACTTTCTACCAAGGGCATGTTGTTCCAGAGGATCTTTTAAAGCAATTACAGTCGGTGTTGTCCTCGTCCAATTCCAAAGTGAAGTATAGGAACTGGAAAGGTTTCTGTCTCGATTTCCATTTCAATAGCGTTAAATCCTAATGATTCTGTGTTTAGTATGCTAGAGTTAAAACCTCTGCTGAATATAACACTTTTTTTAACCAAAGAGCTATGTTTTGGCACCGGATTTACTTTTCTTTAGCGGAAGTAATGTGTATAAATGGACCGGGAATTACGAGGGATAAATGTATGTGGGCGTGGGGGTGAGAATTTCTTGTCAGAGGTTTTGCTTTCAATTTTTCTCTCTACTTCTGTATCTCCTAAGCAGCATTCATGGTAGTCAGTGCCAAGCCCAGCTAAGAGCAGGTGACTTTAGACTCCACAGTGAATAGCATGAGATCTCTGGGGGCAGTGTGGAAAGAGTGCTGAGAGAAAAAGCCTGAATGTTTGAATGGAGAATAGCTGGAATAGTTCCAGGAGGATCTTTCTTCATGTTGGCTGTGATATAGCCAGCTTCTTTCTTCCCTCCAAAGCTTTGCTGTACTGTTATCTCTGCCGGGCAAGCTCCCTATTCCCAGCAAGGGCTGATGCTTGTGAGAAGCAGAGAAGCTGTTTCCATTGCTGAGGGCCTCAGGGTGTGTGTGGCACCAGGAGCCCAGGTGCACTCTGTGGGAGGAAAGGGAGTCAGCTCAGCGGGAAGGGAAACCTGGCTGCTTTGGTTTCCCTAAAGGTTTGGGCAGGGCAGAATAGTTCAGCAAGATTTTCTCTTAGGGCACAGTCCAGCCATGGTGAAAATAACTGTAGTTTTGTCAATCATTACAAAATACTGAGATCAGGCCTAGAATTAGCTAGTTACTGTTCCTTCTTTGCCCTCCTCTCTGCCACATCAGTCTATGACTAGTCCAAAGTCTTTGGAAATTCAGATCTGACTGAGCTCTGGGCAAGACCTTCTGAGCAAAGGGCTGATGTTTGTGTGGCATCCGTCGGGAACAGGTTTTTCTGGTTTTGTTTCATGTGATAACAGGTTTTGTTAAATATATGTAATCTAGGCTTTCATTTTTTTGCTATTTTGGGTGGAGCAGACCAGATTATCCAGAAAACATTTGGGAGTTTGGAGACGGTCCTTTATGTTTTCAAATGTTATCTGAATACAAATGGCCAGCCTTGGCCCTTTGCTCCTTGCTCACCAGTGACAGCTTGGGGAGAGTGAGAAATCAACATTAATCACTATATTTGTTTGTATAAGAACTAAAAATGTTTCCCCTTGAGATTCTCTAGCTCAAATCTGCTTACCCCCTGTGATTTCTTCTACTTTTTATATGTCATTAAAATGTAAAACCAAAATAAAAGCAAAACAAAGAGCTGAGGGGGTGTGTGTTCTGGATAAGGCATTGCCTCATTTAATGCATGTATATGTCACTTTTTGAATTTGTTTACTTTTTGAGTGTGTGTGTTTATGCTTGCTGAATATAATTATTCCTGTTTAAATCCTGTGCATCAAGGAGTGGACAAACAGAGACCCTCCAGATCTCTGTGTTCCCAGGTTAATCTCTCTAAATGAGATTCTCTGTGTGGCTGCCAAGTTTGCCCTACGCAATATTTAAATCCACGATACAGAAAAAGAAAATGGGATTGCACTGTCCTTATGATCAGTTTCTTAATAATTAGCAGGATTCAAAGTGTCTACTTTTAAGGAAAGCTGTTAGAATGATTTCCTGTAAATAACCTAAGATTTGGAGTGAGACATCAGGAAAACTAGATGTGCTATCCAATGCTAGAAAAAATTAACACCACTTCCCTTCCAATAGACTCAGTTGTGTCCTGGTTTTGCTTTTCATGACTCAAGTTCAGGGGTAGTTGGGCTGGTTTAAAAACAATGTTCATTCCATCACATGTAGTTCCTCTGTTTCTTTACCAGCAAATCTTTTGTGTATCCACGTATAGTCTTAGCAATGGAATAGTGCTTTTACTTGTATGCTGAGGTGCAGTGTACTGGAGTGCCTTTCACAACAAAGTTTGCACAGAATTAGTCACAGCACTTCAAAGTTGTTTTTTGGTTTTTGAACACCGACATTATCATTACATGCTGCTTTTCTTCTTTAAACGGCCTGAGGATGAAGAGCTGAAACTTGGTGTAGTTGCCATCAGCTTGTTCAGAAAGCTGGCATGAATAAAAGTCTCGCCTGATTTGGGTAAGAATCAAAATAAATATGAAGTGAGAGGCTTGCCATTTCACTGATCTTGGAAATGGATAAAGAGAGGTATCTAATTCTTTGAATACAAAGAAATTTATTTGAAGGCTCTCTTGGAGAGCACAGAACAGGAATTGGCTCAGTTGTCAAGAAGGGACTAAGAGAAGAGAATCCTGCCAGATGAAGTGCCTGTGAGTTGCTCTGTTCCTGGGGCAGATTATAGCAAAATACTGATGGCTGCATTGGTTTCCACGGTTCTGAGCTGTTTAGTGTGAAAGTGTCCAAGAAGGGAGACTAGGTAGGAACTGATACCTTTTTGTTCTGATACCAGGTAGGAAGCTCATACCTTTTTGTTCTCTTGCATTGCTGACTTCAGTGGCTGCATGCTGGCAAATAAAATCAGCTCTGCTTGTAGCAGCAGCTATACAAAAGTTGTACAGGTCAGCTCCTTTGCAACAATCCTCAGCACCTGAAAGAGTTAATGTGTGGCCAGGCCTCTGCTGCAGAGATAAACCAGTGCAAGAGATACTGCAAGGGGATAACGGGCTTTGATGCAGTTTACTTGTACAGCAGAGCCCATCGGTGTGTAATACACTTTCCACCCTTCCTCTAAGGACTTTGTAATGTCTCCTGAACATGAAATTGAGCTGCTTTTCCTGAAGGGTTGACAGGATTCATACTGTCTACTGAGAAGCTGTCATTCAGAGGGCTAAATGACATGCCTATCCTGCAATAGTGGGCGAGAGTCTAGGAAGAATGGAGTTATTGGTGCACTATTCAAGCTTGAAAAAAAGCTCCATTCAGGTTGTATCAAAACTTACTTTACTATAATTTCTTTAAAAAATAATAAGTTAAAAAATCAGTGTGTCAGAAGATTTATTGTTTTCAGAGTAAGCTGAAGCCTTCAATTTTCAGACCCTTGTGCAGCTGATGGAGACACATGCCATAACGTCCCCAGTAGCAGTGGACTTGATTTGACATCCCAGAGACCCTTATTTATTACCTTCTCAATCAGCCATCAACACACTTATCTAGGATGTAAGACTACTGTTCAGTATTATCCTATGCTCAGAAATATTTGAGCATATCCCCTGGGTAAAATGCAAGTGGTAGGATAAATGTAATGGCTGTCCATTTCCATTGCTCTTACCTAAGAAGCTCGACATTATTCTGAAAGCAGAGCAAGGTACACATCCCATTTGTAGGCATGTGGCCCAGCCATAATCACAACACCCCAGATGCTTTCTCTTTGGCTAAATGGGAAAGTGAGCAATCAAGAACACCAGTTTGTAATGTGACTGTGCCGTGGTTTCCTGACCACAGTAGTCTCCTGGGAGCTTCAGATTTTGAAACCAAACTGAACACAGATTCTTCTCTTCTTTGCACCAAAACTTCTCTTCTGGAGGCTTTGTGAGTCTTGCCTGAATTTTTTGGTTGCTGCTCAGGGGGAGAGGACAAGAAGTAGAAAAATTAGGTGTTAAGTTCCCCCTGGAGAAGAAGCAAGGTGTTTTGGTTTTATGTCTTAGTAATTAATTTCTCTGAAATTTCTCATCTGGTGACCAGCTAAGTGCTACGTGCTGGAAGTGTTAGACAGCCATAACTAGTTAGACTGGAGCCCTGTCCAGTTAAGTGTGCAGATCTTTAGATAGTCTTTGGGAACAGCCTCTGGCAGTAAGGAAGCCTGCTAGTTTATTCCCATGAAACGTGTAACAAGAGAGAAAGCAGAAGACTTACTGCTGACCTCTGGCCATGTAACTGTTGAAATCCCAATGCCACAGTTCCTGTAGATGTTGCTCCTTGCCAAAAGCACTTTAGTGATCAGGCTAGAAGGGATATCATGTTCAGCAGTACCCATTCACTATTCATTCACCTCAACTGTTTCTTCTTGACCCCGTCTGGGACACCCAGATGCCAGGCTAGCCACTGGACAGACCTAGTGGCAAGAGGCAAATGCCTGTGGTTCTGCTGTATTCATTCCATAGTGACCTGTCAGTGTCTTACCAAGAGATGAGAATGGTCTTGAATCAGGGGATTGTCTTGTTTTCACTAACAGGTAAGTGGTGAAAACAATTTTGACGCAAGGATGATGTCCTTTCTCCCAGAGGAAAGGTACATATGCAAAACTTTCTGTGAAACCGCAGGGCAAAGGTTTACTTCATATTTTCACTGCCTTTTTCTAGGTAAGCACTGGCCTTGAGCTCAAATCCTACATTAAGAGCTTCTGATTTTGTCACATTTCTGCTGGAACAAGGAAGTATGAGCAGATTATTCTTTCCCTATTTTTTTTTTCTAATAAAAGAAACTTAATTATTGTTTCATGTTATTTAATTGTGGTAAAAAATCTGGTCACTTCTTTTTTCATTTCAGCATCTCAGGAGCTCATCTATTAAGTCTATATGGGGTTAAAATTAATCCAGATGTGTTTATACAGTATCTGCTTTAATGCAGTAGGCACAGCTGTTTTTTGGATGTATCCTGGCCAGATTCCAAGGTGAGCAGTCACATTTTCCCTGTCTCTGTACTCCCTTGTAGTTTATCAGCAGGAACACAAGAACTAAAAGAACATTATTAAACTTGGTATTTAAGAAAAAAAACATTGAGGGTCCCACTGCCATGGGAGGTGTTTTAATGACTGGATATTCATCTGAAGATAAATTCGTCTGAAGTTGGGGGGGGTGGGGGGAATGTTGCCTTCTAATTTTTGAACCTTTGGGATTGGATTTCAAGGTTTTTCTTGCCCATGGGCTAAAAGCTTTAAACTGATCTGGATATTTGGTTTGTTCACAGAAGGCCAGGGGTTCAGGTGTTTGTTTGACCAAATATCATGAAGCTTAGGATATAAGGTGACACCTAGCAGGATGGCATTAGCCAGTGGCTAATTGAGAGTACAGGTGGAAAAAGAAAAAGCACATGCTCATGTAACTACTTTCTGATGCAAAAGGAGTGATCACAGCTTGGCCCAAAGCCCCAGTTTATTTGTCTTAAAAGAAAATTTGAATCTAAATAGTCAGGACAATAATTTCTATATTGTTAATTAGGCATTAACAATGTCCAATTTTTGTTTCTCCTGACAAGGATAATATAGGTAGCCATGCAGCTGTACCCCATTAGTTGTTCTTCTGGAGTGTGTTGTGTCTCTCAGTGTCTTGTGGTTCCTCTGCTGCTTGGTGGAGGTGTTGCCATTTTGTTGGGTTTCCTGTTAGGGCTTATCCTTGTTTATTGTGGCAGAGTTAGCTTTGACAGGAAAGTACAGGATTGCTTTTGCTTGTGGAAGAGATGTGACTTTTATTTGAACTCTGTCCCCTGTGGGATGAGTAATGGTAGGATTTGAGTACTGTGTACCTTTCATGGCTAGCTGCTAGACAGGGATTGAACAGCAGGGATGAAGAGAGCCATATCCCTGGAATAAAATTGCTTCTGTGTCTGATGCATTTACAAGTCTGCTAGAAACTTCCATGTGGAGCTGTCCACATCTAGGCTTGTCAACAGTTGGCAAGGATATTGTCCTTTTTGATTATCTAAAGCAGCAAGAAGACAGTACTGGTACCAGTTCTGGAGATTTCATTGCAGATCTTGATGTCTTCCATGGAAGATCCAAAATGTAGAGTTACCTGAAGGTAGAAGCTTCATTTGGAAAGCAAGGTTCTCTCTCTTATGGTTACAAATGAGTTACTGATTTAAAAGGACTCTAGAACTGGAAGGCAAATCATAAAAGACCAACCCAAACTTAAAACTTTAAAGCTATTCTCATTATCCAGGAAAACTCGGTCATAGTATTAAATAGGGCTGAAATGCCAGTAGTTCAGTGGACCAGAATCTATTTTTCTAGATCTGCGGTCTCTGTATTTCATTTTTTATTTGTTTTATACTAAATAGAGGACAAAATCAATGGGGGGCAGATTTATCTGTTTCAAAATAAAACAAAAGCAACTCATAAGTTGTTATGCAATGTTTTCTCTAGCATCCACATGATTAAAACCACAAGTTTTTCCTTGTAATGCATCCAACTAGATTGCTTTTCCTTTAACAGTTTTTATGTCGGTAAATTGTTCCTTCACAGGAGTTTTCAGGGGATTTCTGAATTGCATGGCATTTGTTAGAGGAAGAAAATAGAGAAACCTGTGCTGACATTGTCTTTGGTTAAATTCATATCTGTATCCAAATTGCTGCTATTTTCAGATTTTTGGGGTCTGCTTAACTTCACTTAGACCCAAATCTAGCTGTGAATTGCATTTAAGTTCAAAGTTTCTTTTGTCAAAAGCTTATTTGTGAACTGTGATTCAGGCTGTAGTTTTAAAGTAAATGTAAAGTTAATTTTTTTTTTCAGAGTTAAGAACTTACTGAAAATGAATACTGAAGGGATCTGTGGATAGCTGTCTCTCTTTTGATATGACGCCTACAGCTAAAATAAAACTAGTTACAAAGGGCTCCACCCCTGCAACAACTTTAGGCACAGTTTAGAGCTCACGTGTGAGCTCACACACAGACTACAGAAGCTAGAAACAATTCCAAGGCAGGCGTGCCTGTGTGCATGCTTAGGACACTGGCTTTCCAAAGCAAAAGTGAAAACTTTTGTGAAGAAACTGAGAGGCTGAAGGGGTTAAATGAAATACAACTCTGCTTTTCCTGTGCAGTAAGGATTAGCAACCAAACAGAAGCAGGAGAGAAGAGCGCTGAAGTGCCACTGTTTCAACAAGAACGATTGGAAGGTGGGTTCTGGAGCTTGCCTGCAGAGTGTTCCCAACTTTTGTGCTCACTTGTCACAGGCACATGCAGAAGGTAGGAGCTGAATTAGTGTTCTGGGCTATCTCCTGACCCCACTACCTGGATATGTATTCTCTACTAGACTTTTCAGTGCTGTTCATGCTCTTTAAGCTATTATTTTAATTTCCCACCTTTTCTTCTTTCCTTTCAGTTAAAAGCGTATAGGGGAGAGACCAGAGTCCTTGTGACTCAAGGCTTTATTTCTCAGGAGGGAGGGAAGAAGATGCTCCGCGGTTTTGGTGAACCTCTGACGCAGTTAACCCCGGGGTGACTTCGTGTGCCCGCGAGTGCTGTCGCTGGTGTAGCGCTGTGGGGAGCAGGGAGCGCCCCGCTGGGAGGGGATGCGGGGCGAGCCCGCCGGGGCCGCTCACGGGCTCTGCCCGCGCACGGGGGTGCGGCCGCCGCGGCAGCGCTGGTGACTGCCCAGACGGCACCGAGAGCCCGCCTGCGTGCCGCGACCCTGTAGCCCTGGAGAGCTCGGCTCCCTCCCGTGCCAGCAGGTGCTGAGGGGAGGGTGTGGCCCCGCATCACTCCCCTGTTGCTTCCAGCTGCGTGCGGGGAGCTGGGAGGGAGGCCCGGCCAAACGATGCCGCCAGAGCCACCGGAGCTGTCTGCGAAAGGGCGGATTTTCGGGAGCTGAGGGGCTCTGAGGTGTGAGGCAGGCCAGGGCGGCAGCTCCAGGGATCCAGGGAGCCGTCCTGGCACGGAGGAGGCAACGGTCTGGTAGCAATGTGGAGGGCAGTAGAATCGCCTGGTGCACTGGGTGCTCCCTGTGGGTGCGTGCTCAGGTGGAAGGAGAGGAGCAGGTGATTTGAAACTGAGTTTCAAAGCGTTGATGAAGGTGATCTTAGCTTTGAATGGAGTCCCTAGGACTAGGAGCAACTACAATTAGTGCAGGAGCCGAGTGAGACGGTGTATTTCTTTAGGTCTGCCCCTAGACACCTTAAAGTGAGTTTGTGAACACCTTTGTTTATCACTTTGGAAAGCATCTACACAAAGCACACATTTACCCTTTCCACATTGTACTTATGAGGCCCATCAACAGCTCCTTTGTAAATTGGCTTGCAGCTTGTATGTTTTTATCCTGGCTTCTCAGAGACCTACCACACACTTCAATGCCAGAGCATTCCCAGTCTCTGCGGATAGAGCAGCCATGGAAAGCCATTCTTTCCGAGGTGCAGTGGGAGGATGACCCAATGTGCTACACAGCCAGCTGCGTGTTGGACAGCCCCTGGGCTTCCAGGACAAATGCTCTACTCTTACAGGGAGCAAAGGGTGGTGTTTGTGATGAGGAACAAGGTTAAAGTCACCATGTGTCTTTGGTATGGCACTAACTTATACTAATATTTGTTCATGTCAGTGAATTCATTTATTAATAAATGGAAAAAATTAAAACAGAGCAAATTTGCTGTCTCTGGAAGTTTTGTGCTTTTCTTCTGTCCAGTGTGAGATAATTGAGACTTCTATTTTGAGCCTATTTTCAGGTTCTTATACACTGTAAAGTATCCTGACACCTTAAAGGCATTTGGTTTTGAAATATCATTCTCCATGAGTTTAAGCGCTTGATGGCATCACAGAAATGCTAGGGTTGGGATCGTTTCTTTGTAGCATTTGCCTATTCCAAGTCTGTTTGCTAGTAAACAGTCCACTCTGAATGTAGCATTTGATAGAAGATGTGTGATGAGTGATTTGAGGTGACTTTCAAGCAAGGATGTAGACCTTTGTTTGCTGGTCTCTATATGTACTTATGTTAAAAAGAATATTGGGCAAAACAAAATTGTGTCAATTTTAAGGGAAAGTAGCCACCACTGTGTAAAGAACTTAGGGAATGGATGATCTCAAATGTTGCTGTTCAGTAAATGCAGTAACATCTGATGCAGATCACTTCCTTTGGCTTTGGGATGGGCTCTCAGATCCAGCTGCTTACCAGCTTGGTAAAGGGGAATGCAGGTAGATCTCACCTAATCTAGCTGCTTCAGGGATTAATTGCCTCTCAAATTAGGCACCAAGATTCTTTTGGAGTCTAAGTGAATGGTCATGTCCAGACTTGCTAAAAGGGTTGAGGAAACAGGAAAGCAGCTCCGTTGTTGCAACTGATTTTCTTGGTAGCGCTTTTTGAGTCAAAGACCAGAGTTTATTCTTTTTGTTCTGTTAAAATAGGAAACCTGAGAGGGTGAAAAATACCCCTCTGATCTTGATTGGGGACCCTTTCTTCTGAATATAATATAAATAAGGCAAAATACTGTTCTATGTCTCAAGACATGTAGAGCTTAGGCTACCAAAAGGCTTTCTCTTTGTTCAGTGGGGACCTTAAATGTTAATAAAATGTTAACCATGTAATTCGTTCATGTATGTACCTAGTGACTTATAAATACACAGCAAACAAATAGCTTTTTTTGTAAGAGGATGGGAGCTCTGTTTTGCATGACAACAGCACCTAGAATACACAGGATGCAATTACAGTGGTGCTCACAATCAGCATTGCAGGCTCATCATCAGCAGAATGAAGGGGGAAATGTTTCCCCGGTGGCACACTGAAGCTCAGTGAATGCCAGAGAAAATAGGTTGCTTTGCCCTTAGGTCTGTGGGAAGGAGGCTACAGGAGTGCTGCAAGCCCCACAGTGCACCTGGCACAGCTGCTGAGCCCAGGCAGCGACGGATGACTGCTTGGATTCAGGACAGTCATTTACAGTCGTGCCCACTGTATGATGGACTTGTCAAAAGCACTTATTGCTCTCAAAATGATGCTCTGCTGGATACAGCTTCACAGGCTCGTTTTTCAGCACTCCTAGATCTGAACTGTGATTTGTTGTGGTCCAGTCTTGTCTTGGACAATGAACAATAAGGGTTGCTAGATGTTTGGGTAGGGACTTTTATGTTAAAGTACTTCAGTGGGTGTCTACTCATATGCATAGCTTATGATCAAATCATTTGTTTATGCTTTCTCACACACTAACAAGCTCACCTTCCTGACATGCAGACGTGATGTATAGAAAACAAGTGCCATCCACAGACTGTTTATATCTCTGCTTAGCCCTTAAAGCAGTAATTGGAGGCTCTAGTTTGGGCATTTGTGGGAGAAAGCAGCTTCAGAGCAAAGAACCAATTTATTTTTGGATCACACCGTTGTCATTTTGCTGTGATCACACCGTCGAGCATGTGCTTCCTTTGAGAGCTCTCCAGGCACTGCTGTGTGATCACACCCTCCTAAGATCATTTTTTATGAAGGTAATTTTTAGTGACAGATGAAAGATGCTAGGGCCAGTATTCTCAGAGACAGCAGCCCCAATTCCACTAGCACATATTCTCCCTCCTAAGTTTGTTAATCTAAAGTTCTAATTTAGATTGTGATTCTGTTCCATTTTTGTTTCTTTTAGTTCACCTCACGTTACTCATCTTTCTCTTGCACAGTAATGTAAGCAAGCCCACAGATTTCTCTGGGGGAATTTCTACTTCATTCCACTGAAGGTGTGTCTGCATCACAGTCTGTAGGGATGATTCCTTAGGGAATAGATGCACCTGTACAAGTGTAGTGTGTTTGACATGTTTACATATATATATATATATATATATATAAAACTGAGTTAACTTTGAATGGAAAAAATTATCTTGACTTCCAGAAACAGTGTAGAGGCAGCAGCAATCAAAACCCACATGAGGTTCAGGGTAAATGGTTTCTTATTTTCCTGTCTATTATTAGTCCCCAAGCAAATTTATTTAAAGGTTTTACAGGTGTTCCCTGTGCATGTATACTACAAGCATACTGTTGAATGTAGTGCTAACATCTTCTCAGTGAACAGAGATGTGAATCTTGCAGAGAGAGGCGGAGAAAAATTTACATGATTTTAAAATCTCCTCTTCAAATAATGCTTGATTTTTATTTTTTAACCCATTGCACAGCACAAAAATTGCTGTGTTTATATTTAGAATGGAATTAAGTGAAATAAATTTGAAGCAATCTTCTAGCATGAAAATCCTTTCTTTTCCTAAAGAATTCTCAAGAATTTGAATTGTAAGAGATTAGTCTCAGCTAACGTGCTTAGGTGGGTGTTCGGGAGTGAAGTCCCTCCCACTGTAAATGAAGAGCAGGTGTGAGAACACCTGTGGAAAATGAACGTACACAAGTCTGTGGGGCCTGATGAGATGCACCCCAGGGTCCTCAGGGAACTGACTGATGTGGTTGTCAAGCCACTCTCCATGATATTTGAAAAGTCACGGCAGCCAGGCAAACTCCCCAGTGACTGGAAGAAGGGAAATATTTTTCCTGTTTTTAAAAAGAGGATAAAGGAAGGCCCTGGGAACTAAACACTTGTGAGCCTCCCCTCTGTGCCCAGGAAGGTTGTGGAGTTGATCTTCTTGGAAGCAGTGTGGAGGCATGCAAGACAAGGAGGCAATGCAAGACAGGCCAGCATGGCATCACTAAAGAGCAAATCCTGCCTGCCCAACCTGGTGCCCTTCTGTGGTGGGCTGCCTGCAGTGGTTTACAAGGGAAGACTGACTGATGTCATCTCCCTAGAATTCTGTAAGGCTTTTGATGTGGTCCCGTTTGAAGAACTTGGCAGGTCTCGTGGATGAAAAGCTGGACTGGGCTGTCAGTATGCACTCGCAGCCCAGAAAACCAACCACATTCTGGGCTGCATCCAAAGCAGCATGGCCAGGGAGGAGATTCTCCTCTGCTGCCCTTGTGAGACCCCACCTGGAATAATGTGTCCAGGTCTGGGATCCTCAGCATAAGAAAGACATGGAGCTGAGTGAGTGAGTCCATAGGAGGCCATAAGATGCTCAGGGGGCTGAAGCGCCTCTTCTGTGAAGAAAGGCTGAGAGAGCTGGGGTTGTTCAGCCTGGAAAAGAAGGCTCCAGAGAGACCTTATTGCTGCCTTCTGGTACTTAAGGAAGACTTAAAAAAAAGATGGTGAGTGACTTTTCATGTCAGCAGGTAGTGACAGCAAAAGGGGTAATGGTTCTAAACTAAAAGAGGGGAGATTTAGATTAGCAATTAGGAGGAAATTCTTTATTCAGAAAATAGTAAGGCACTAAATGGGATGCCCCATCCCTGGAAGTGTTCAAGGCCAGGTCAGATGGGGCTTTGAACGACCTGGTCTAGTGGAGGTGTCCATGCCCATGGCAGGGGGGTTGAATTATATGATCTTTAAGGTGTCTTCCAACCCATTCCATTATATTATTTATAAATAGCAGCAGTGCTCAGTGTCAGGTGATATTTCAGGTCGGGCTAAATAACTCACAGAAATGAAGCCTAAGGTGTGACAGGACAGTAGTAAATGTAAAAGACTGTTAGCCATTCCTCTTCAATTATGCTACTGTTTGGGCTATTATATCCTTGTCATGTATTTTCCATAGGCAGTGTGTGGCTTCTTTTAGCAGTGTCTAAATCAGTCTGTGTGCTTTTCGTTATCCCTACGTGCTCCCAGATTTAATTAACAGCTAAGCACAGTGAGACTACCAAAATAGAAGGCAGAATCCTATCTTTACTCCTTATAATAAATCTCTTGCCGCAAACCTAATAGTGGGAGGCTAGTTGCATAAAATTGAATCTGAGCTGCTATTAATAGGCAGACAGAAAATTGCCCTCATGAAATACTGTATTAGCTCCTGCAAAGGGCTGGCATAATGATTACATTTGCTTGGAAGACGCTGCTTTGCTGACTTAAGCCTGAGACACATCACTGTGGATTTTGGAGAGCGAGAAGGAGGCAGACCTGCATCTTCCCCACCCACTGATTGGGTATGGTGTGAGGCCTTACTAGAATCTCTGTGTGTTGGTCTTGCCCTTGATCCTGGTGATTTTTCAGCCACT
This sequence comes from Phainopepla nitens, assembly GCA_013400175.1. Classification (NCBI taxonomy): domain Eukaryota; kingdom Metazoa; phylum Chordata; class Aves; order Passeriformes; family Bombycillidae; genus Phainopepla; species Phainopepla nitens. Next base: position 760,650 of record VXBQ01009273.1, on the reverse strand, counting down.
GTTTTGTGTGATTTCAGTGTTCAGAGGCTGCTGTGGCTTCCCCACGTGTTGCTGAACTCTCCTTTACTGCAGAAGTCCTCTGTAAAAAATATTGTCAGTCTGTGTCAGCCACATGAAGCCATGGCCCAGTGCAGATTCGCGTTAGGAATCAGCCTGAAGGCTGAGCTGAAAACCATTGATAGAGCAGCCTCAAAGATGCTTCTGTGTTACCACTACTCAGTTCTCCAGCCATCTGGTGCTCTGCTGCTGTGCTTGTTAGTAAGTTTTCCTAACTTTTTTTTTTCATTTAACAAGGTGAATTTTAAAGACATTCCAGCTGAAAGTTTGTCTTTCATAATATGCATAACATGGCTGAAAGTATATCTCAGTGGGATTACTTTCTTGATGAGGATTCTTCAACTTCTAACACGTATTTAGAATGAATTATTAAATCTGGATACCAATGGTAAGGACAATGCCATAAAACTTCTGCTCAGACGACTTGTGTTTTCTTTGTTTTCTCTCCTTTCCCATTAAGCCCTTTCAGCCAGTCCTGTGTTTGAACTCATTTATAAACATTTACCCCTTGCTTTTTATATAAACAGCTCTTCATGAATGTGGCTTGTTGCATGGTCAAGACAAAGGAAATTCAGCATCCTTCTGTTTTAATGGGCACATAGCCACTATTTGGCTTATCTGCTCCAACCCAAAGGACATAAGACCTGTGATTTTCTTTGAAAAAATGTCAAAAAAAGGATGATTTACTGTGTTTAGGGAAGGAAACGGGCATATTAAGAAGTTTCTTGAATGTGATATCATCTGCCTAAAGTGGTAATTTTTTTTTCCGGTTCCTCTCGGCTGTACGATGTGGTCCTTGTGTTCTCACTCAGCTCACATCCTAAGCAAAGAGAGATTTTTCCCTATCCTTGATTCCTGTTCCTGTCTCCCCACCTTCATTTTAGCTTCTTTCTCTGTGTATGTTTTTTCCTTTTTAATTCTTACAGCAGAAACTTAAAAGGTACTTCTCAGTTGTCAAGGCAAACAAAAGCAAGCTGGAACAAAGATCTGCCGGATGGTTTCTAGAGCAAAGCAAAAATCATAATGTCTTTAGAAAATGTAGTGAATCTAAAAGCTCAAAGACTTTGCTCAGTCAATGACTCAAAAAATTTATGTCAGTGAATAACAAGATGATGATATGGTGCCCATTCTGGCTTCCCACCTCCTTCTACCAAATTTCTAAAAATATAACATCAAAGTGAGATCTGATGTGTTAAAAGGGAGTGAGTGGAGGAAAGGGAAGAAATTTCTGAAAAGGTGTGAGTAGTGGGATCCCTGTGGCAATGTCTGCTTTAGTGCTGGATGTGCTAAACTTTACAATAAGCCATTTCTTTTGATATTGCAGCAGGTAAATATTTATTGCCAGGGTGGCCAACTTGTATCTCAGAAGTTGTGCATGCAAAGGCAGCTTCTGTGTCAGAGTTACTTCAAAGGTGATGATAGATCCATACTGGGTAATTCAAATTTCCAAAGGGGAGATGAAATTACTTGTAAGGACCTGCCAAAGTCAGTAATGCTGGGTGGCTTTGCCACTTACCTGCATGTCCAGCTAAATCCCATCTAGATTACACAAGTGAGAACCCTGAAGAGGTCTTTTTGCCTTCTGCCCATGAACCAGTCCTAGAACAATCCCTGACCCACACATGTGATGTGTGTCTCTGGCCAAAGATGATTTAGAAATGTGGTTCACAGGCCAAAGAAGGCTGTGGCCTGCCTTGTGTGCTAAACAGAGAATAACATTGGCTGTCTATGTATTTTCAAAAAGAGTAGAGAAAACCTGATAAATATGTGATGAAACTTGTTTTATTCTGACTTTGTGATCTGATTCTGTAGTACCTAAACAGCTTAAGTTCTTGCTTACACAAGGCTAAGTTATTCATAACATTACTTTTAAGTTTGGATTTCCTTCCTGTTGAAAAGAAAAAGTCATAATCTAAATAGATTAAAAGTTCAACACATCTCTTCTTCTTGGTCCAGTATCTTTTCCCTCAAAATGTAACTTTATTGCTTTTGGGACCCTGAAATTAGACAACTGATTCAAAGTTATTTTTTCATCCATATACAGGCAATGTAGGTCTTGTTTCCCCAAGAACATGGATGTTAAGAGATTGTTCTAAAAAGTGGCCAAGTTTAGGTAAGCAACTTTATTTGTGCGTTGGAAGGCAGGATTTACACATGTAAAGTAAATATAGGAGTCATTAAAACTGTCCTTGATTCTAAAACTTATTCCTGGTCTTCATGAAGATTTGACTGATCTTGCTAAGCCTGCCTGGCCCTGGATAAGAGTTTCTAACTAAATAACATATTTTTACAGCAGTTCACTGCTGGCTCCACTATAGAGAAGTCTCCAAGTCTGCCCATCTGTCTTTTCTAGAACTTCTGTTTGCAAAGGCAAAAGCTTCTTTCCGAAGCGGGTTCAGTGTTAAGCCCTGAAATAAGGATGTTTATCCCAGTTTCCAGTGGTAGTGGAGTTCTTGTGTTCTGTTCAGTTAGGAAATTCCAGCTGTCTCCTCTGTGGTCCTCTCACCCTCCTGTTTTAGAATAGAAGGTTCCTGAGCTGCTAAAGTTAGATCCCAGTTTGAATTTCTCTAGTGTTTGGAGAATCTTGGGTCAGCTTCTCCTATAGAAAACAGTCCAGAGCTGAACTCTGAAGCTGATTCTTTTTGACCAGGCTCACAGATGGCTTGAACCACTCCCCACTTCAAGCCTTTTATTCATCTCACCCGAGCAGTTAATGCTAGGTGTGACTGCCTAGACAATTTGAATCTCTTCTGGTGAATGGGCAGAGGTTTCAGCTGGGCACACCTCTATTTCTGGTCCAAGATTCTGGTTGTTCCTTTCTTGCTGTGAACTCGTAAGCCCTCTCCCTGAGATAACTTCATGTTTTAGCACTGTGGCAGGAATTCCTCCTTGTGAGCTTTCCAGCAGCTGTTCCATAGCTTGAGCATAAAGTCACCATTTCCCCTCAGGCTCTGCTGCTGTTTCTGGGTGGAGGAGGGGTGGAGATGCCGTTCTAGCGCACAGTGGGAAAAGGGAGCTGGGGAGGGTTGGAGAAAACTGGAGAAGGGCAGGAGGCTCAGGGAGCAGCAGCTGCTGTTGCTGCAAGTGAAAGAACTGCAAAACACTGTCCTTTTCATTCCTTCCCCCACATACCCAGCCTGCAGTGAGAAGAATTGCAAACGAGCAGAATAAACATAGGCTGCTGTATCCCAGGTCCTATAAGGAGTTAAAGGGCCATTAAATCCAGGAACAGAACTTGACCCTTTTTTTAAGGTTTCAGACAGATCCTTCAATCCCATCTGTTGTGGTTGAAACTAAGGTGAAAGGAATCAATGCTGAATTCTACATCTGAGGAAGCTTTTAAAATAACAAGTTTGTTGACACTCAGTAATCAAATACAAGATTTGTTTTCCAGTGGGGAATTTCATAGGATACAGATGGCCCTGTTCTTCCTTCTGCCGATTCTTCCTGGAATCCCTTGAAAAGTTTAACAGGGCTGGATGGTCTAAACATTTTAATGCTAAATTTGGGACATATGACAGCAATTTCCATGCAAGTGCAATGGCACAAAAGTACATGCAAGCACCAGGGCTGTAACCTCTTGCTGCTTTGGTGCACAGGGTTGCCCATACACAGGGTTCTGACTCTAGTTGTCTCCTCAGACAATCTTTCTCCTGTCTAGCTAGAAACATCCAAGGTGCTAACTACCTGGGAAATGGGAGCACTGCTAGCCCTGATGACCGGCTCCTCTAGCCTCTTCTCCAGGAGCCTCCTGTGGTTTGGTCCTCCCTCCCTGTCTGCCTCTTGGCTCAGATGGTAGAAAGAGCTGAGCAGACAGTACATTATCAGCAGAACAAGGATTTGATTTTCAAGGCCATATCTGTGGACCTGAAAGGTGGCTGGAAATGGAATGTGAGAGAGGAGTGCTGGGGAAGAGATGACTTTTTTTTCCTCTTGGTAGTAGGAATAGGAGGTGATCTCAAATATTTACCTCTGATACCAACACCATTCAAGGAAGACGCTGCTTTCACAGTGCCTTTTCCTAGTGCTGTGGGCACATTATAAGGTCATTTAGGAGAACTTTGCTGTTTGTGTACATGGATCTTGTAGCAGAAGGGTCTCTTCTTGTCTGTGCTTCCCCTGAGAAAGGATAGGATGCTTGGTAGGGTTGTGACACAGATCCAGTCTGATCTGGTCATTGGCCTCTATAGCACAGAGAGCATTCCTTACCTCTTCTGGAGGGTACCCCCAGGTTGTTTCTTCCTTGATTTGAATAGGAAGAGTAGTAGTAGCACCTGTGGGTGATGGAGGATACACAGTCTCCCTTCAATTTCCTAAGAATGACTAAACCAAAATCATTGAAAGTCTTTTCATATAAAAAGCTCCTTCCTATATCTTCATTTTCTTATGAACCTTATGATTGGCACTCAGTATTTAGGGAGAGAAGTTTATCAGTGTTTGTTTTCCCAATTCTATTTTCCCTGCTCATTACTATTTTGCAAGTAGACTTTTTTAGTAGTTTTTACATCTGAAAGAGAGAGTATTTAGGAACAAGCTTTTTATTTTCAGCGTGGTGAATATTGGGAGTGTTAAAATCCCAGTGGGTATTTCTTGATTTCGATGTCATATCCTCATGCAGCAGTGATTTTCTATCAATCTTATCATTGTTAATAGTGATAGACATTCTGTATTTTTTCTGGATTTAATAGGCCAGGCTAAAGGAGCTATATATGAAGTTTTAATATTAAAACAGATATTGTTACAAGGACTGATGAAATAAACATTTCTTCCTTGATGCTTTTGTGTACTGTGAAAGGAAGATTTCTCCTTTTACCTTTCCTTTTCCAAGTTAGAAAGAAGCTCAAGCTAGATAAAACTGTGCTAGGATTATCTAGTCCATCTCTTTTTTTTTTTTTTTTTTTTTCCTGTGCTTAACTGGTCACAAGGTCATGAGAAAATTTTGATGAGAGTCAGTCTGTAGTGGCTGAAGTGTCCCTGTCACAGCTGTGTGCTCTGGTGAGTGGTGGTTGGTGTGGGCTGCAACTCAAAAGAGGAAGGATTAAGTAGCAACAGGGAATGTAGCAACAAAGTATTTTGTAGTCCCAGATGTGCCTAACACCCCAAATTCAGGAACTGTTGCATGCTGCCATACCTACATGGCCTCATCTCCTTTCTAGCTCTGCAGAGGGGATATAACTACTCATGGTGCAATCCAGCTATAGCTGTCCATGATGAATTGTTGGATTTTAAACCAGCACAACCACACAAGATGAATATAGGGTACAGAAATGCTAACTGTGGATTTTTTACCTTGGGTTGGTTGAAGTCATTGCAATCTTCAAGTATTTTATCAGGTGTATAAGTAAAGGGGTGGGAGGGCAGACATGCAACAGCATGCACCTTTCACTGTGCCTGAGGATGCTGTTCTCATAATACCAGAGGAAAGTTCAGGGAAATATTCACTCTCAGTAATTATATCCTGGCTTTCTGTGCAGGGTAATTTCAATCTTTGCAGATGCCTTCATCTATCGAGGGAGTTTAGTGGTAAAACTGCTTTTCTTCTCTCCCCTTGATTTTACTTCCACCTCAGTTTTTACTTCATGGTATTGTAGCTTTTCCACCAAACAAACAGCAAAGAAGCAAGCAACCCTGACGAGTAATTTTTCTGTTCCCACAGGGAGAGATGAAGAACTTGTTCCTTCTGCTCATGCTAACAATGATGTCACCTTCTGCATTTTCAGTAAGTAAATGCCCTTCAGAGCACTGTTGCAAGAAATGAAAGATATTTCTGTTAAGAACTGTCAACATCTGTAACTCAAGTGCTTTGTAGAAAGAATTTCTGAAAGATCTAATAGGTTCAAATCATCAGGCCTATTGTGGCACATCTTATGAAAAGTCTAACGTGGCAATTAAATAATAGAATTCTGGTAGTGCCTTTGGTTCTAGGGATGTTATCTGCAAAGCAGTAATTGCTGTCTCCTGCTTCAAAGCTAGAGAGTTTTCACTTGAAATAAAGAGAATGGATTTTTGGTTAGTTCATTTTTCTCTTTTCTTTGGTCCTAGAAGTATTAGCCATGTGGTTTAGCTTTGCTGGGAGAGGTTACTTTATGTTAAGCCAATGTGATATTATCAGAAAAAGAATGCAGTAATTAAGAACTGTGATTCCTGTTCCTTTCTGAGTGAGAAGCAGGATATTTCTGAAGTAAATGCAACTTGAGAACAGTTTCCCTGACCTGAAGTTAAACTTTATTAGTGAGTTGGACATTTAAGGTAAAAGATGACCTGCAGAGTAGAGGGGAGATGTTAGCAAAGGAAGACATTATGTGTTTGTTGGGTGTAAAGGAACAGAGAGGAGGGGAAAAAAAGAAGCAATTATCACTTGGAATAAGTGTTTTGCTTTCTAGGCCACCTTTGAAGATCAGGGATGAGAGACCAGAAATCAAGCAGAGTTTGTTAGTTGCTGTATTTTCTCTTACAGATGGAGATATGCTTAAGTAAGTGCTTGCTGTCACATCTAATAAAAAACCATACTGTATGTTAAAAGAACCAGAAATGGAATATATTCTATTCCATTCATCTGTTCACCTGCCCATCTCCAGTTTGGAGATTTTGGTGGTTTTTTTGGAAGGGATATGACTGAAATACCCTAAGACCCTGAAGGCTGACCTTTCTCTGTGTCATTAGACTCTAGCCCCTGCATGCAATCAATAGCTCCTCTTGAAGCCATGCTGATTGAAAGGAGAAGTTTTGTTTGGCCACCGCTTAAGTTCAGGTTCCCTGACATACTGGAGCTGTCCTAGTCATACATTTCCTCTGAACACTGTTTCTTCATATGGATCTGCATTTCTAGGTTGAAATACTGTTTTTTAATTTACTCTGAATAACTCAACATTGTTATTGTTTCAAGTGCTAATCTGTTGAATCAACTTTTAGATGCCTTAACCAGGTTTAACAAAAGGCAGAAGGTGCACAAGGACATCAAAGTTAAGGTCATTCAGAAACAGTAAAAATTACTGTGAGGACAAAGAAAGAGGAGATTTTACTATTATTCCTATGGAGGGAAAGGTAGGAAATATGTGCAAGAATAACTTTTCTGGGTTGGACCAGTTTGTTTTGCCCTATAATCTGTCTCCAGCTGTGTCACAAACATGTGTCTAGAAATCAACATTAAAAGATAGGTAAGTACAATTTCCCCCAATACAGTTCCATTTTTTGAATCCTTTGAAGCTGAGATGTCTCTGTTTCTCTTCCCTGAATTTGGTCAATGCCTCCTTGAAGCCATAACATCAAGATCCTGCTCTTGAGAGCTAAATATCAACTATCATGTAATGATTTATTAATATTGTTTAATAATTAATAAATAATAGCAATTTGGGATAGGATTTGTGTTTCCCCTGTGTGTCACTTAAGCTGCCTACATTAAATTTCCACTGTCATTTTAGTGATAAATTGCTTATGCTATAATGTTTTCCCATAGTTCTTTGCAGTGCGTCTCTGGTTTTCTCTTGTCCTTTATTACCCTATATTACCCTTATCATCTGGTTTCATTGTTTCTGTGGTTTTGGCATAACTAATACACGTGTTCAGGCATTCCAGTTCCTTATGGAATTCTACTGCCAATGTCAGTTCTTGCAGTGGATGGAGATTTTACTCCCGCTTTTGTCTTTGGGCCACCTTCTCATCATCCACTGAAGAACTGTCCTTCTCCTGCTTAACTTCCTTCAGAGCTTTAGGTGAAGGAATATTTTGGGAAATTTTTTGCAAATCTGAGTATATCTGGCAGGTTACCTTTGTTGACGTGTTTGTGAATTGAAGAACTGCAATATTCTTAGAGGGATTTGCCTTTAAAAGTCTTATCGACTTTTTCCCAAACATCCTCTATTTATGCAGGTGCCTGCTGGCTCTGTTCTTTGTTATAACTTCTATTAATTTATCAGTTGACGTCAGTTTTACGCTCTGTGAATATACAGTTCCATGGGTTCCCCTGGGATCATTTTGTAAACTGGTGTCAGATTTTCCACTTTCCAATAATCACATGTTGAAGTGATTTAGCTGAGAGGGTTGTCTGCTAGTAAGTGACAGTTTATCCATTTCAACCTTGAGTTCCTGTTAGGCCCCTTGGATAAACAACTTCTAGTGACTTCATACTGTGTGTTTTGTCCACTTTTCCAAATAAGTTTGGGGTCATAAAGTTTACTCACAATCATCCTCTTTGTAGAGTTTCCTGAATGTGCTCCATTTCCTCCACAAGGATTCCAAGAATTAATTTGACTTCTCTGCAATGGCTGTATCTTTTTTAGAGTTCTTTAAGTTCCCTCCTCATCTCCAGGCCACCCAGAATTTCTGGAAGCCTTTCCATTTCTTATAGCAGTAACTTGTACCTGCTCTGGCCATCGCCCAGCAACAGGGCACAGTCCTGTGGGAGCAGCACGTCCCTGGCTGGGCAGTGCACCAGGCATGCCCCACATCCTCCCCAGCTGGCAGAAAATCAGTGGGTGTGGAAGGAGCCGGCTGTAGGCTGGCTGTAGGCTCTGTAGGCTCTCTGTAGAGCTGTAGGCTCTCTGTAGCCCAGAGAGAGGTAGCACAGTGAAGAGTGTTGAAGAGTTGAACAGGGAGCATGGAAAAGAGCTGGGAACCATGAGGGAGTGGGTTCAGTGATGTAGGGAGAATCTGAAGTGTTTTGAGAAAATGAAGGTATCGGGAACTGGTGGATTTGACTGGATTTGTTAGAGGAGATATGCTAACGAGCCATGGCTAGGGTGAGAGTGGGATGAAAGGAGATGTACACAGTGAGTGTAAACCACAAGCCATTAAAGCTAACAAAGCCTGGATTTTTTCCTCATCTTCATAAAGCAGCTTGTCTTAATAAGATACTCACTTCTTCTGCACCACTTTGTATTTTGCTTCCTGCTGTCATCATCTTATTCACTTTCATTCTTGTTTTTCTAGTTTTACTCAAATACAATTCTTTGATTGCTTATTCATTATTCATAGAAATGGTGCTTGGCATTATTCACCTTCAAAGCTCTTTGCAAGCCTGCTGTGTCTGAGCCAAGATCAATGGTTAAAACAGAATTATAAAAAATGCTTTGCTGATGTGGTTTGGATTCATCAGCTCATTTCTGGTAGCATTTTTGGCTAATATCCTAGCTGGTTACAGATGGAGCCATCTTGAAAAGGCATATTGGCATAGCAGCAGATATCTAAATTATAAACATGCAAGATATACTGAATGTTTTCAGCTCCCTTTCAATTAAGTTTGAGGGTTGGATACCACACGTCGTGCAGAGCTTAGCTATGTGGAAATATATTATTGGTGGTCATCATTGTAGTACTGGGTAATTCTTCTGGATATAGAAAGCAGAAAACTGTTCATATCCCAAAGAGCACATGTCTAAGGACACACTCCATGTGGGTTGTTTTTGTTAGGGCTCTGAGGGCACTGCTAGGCTTTACTGGCCCTGACTGGACCCTCCACACCCAGCCCACTGGCAAGGACCCCCCTGTAGCCTCCTGGGACTGCTGGCTCCTGCCCCAGTGATGCTGCAGTGAGGATCTGCACAACCCAGCCTGGCCAGCCACAGACCCTGATGGGCCAGTCCCACCTCCCAGCCTGCTTTCAGGTGGAGGTGCCCAATTCCCAGGGCTGGGGCTGCTCCCTGGCTTGTGCTGCTCCCTGGCTTGCTGTGTTGTCCTGGGAGAGCCTCCCACTACTGGCCCCCCAGCCCACGGTGAGCAGCCAGCCTTTGGGGCACCTTGACACTTTTCTTTCCTTTTCCCTTTCCGTTATTAATTTTGTCTCTGCAATTAACTTCTCTCTAAGCACTTTTTATTAAACATTAACAAAGTTGCGTTTTTTTCACTGGAGACTCCTTACTTGCCAAGACTTTGGCAATGAAACCATTACATAGTGGTGATAGTCTTCTTTCCTAAAGTATTTGGTTTTCACCCTTCTCGCTACATGTTTCCTAAATGATGCTACAGTTCAGGGTGTGTCAAAATAAACATTAACCATATTTCAGAAACCGTAAACACCAGAAAGTAGATATTTATCAAATAAAAGGATGCAGTGTTATTTCAAAAATACTAAGAAAGGTTAAAGAGAGAGAGTCTGATTTTGACTGTAGTTTTAAGCCGTGGAATCACTACATAACTGTAACAGCACATTACTCATTTTATCATTGTGAGCAATATCTGGTTTCAGTGGGGAACAGCTGGACAAGGTGTGTCATCAGCCTCTATTTCCCGCCATGTTCTCCCTGTCGGCGCTGAGATTTGCATCTGACCCCAATGGAAGTAAGCATGTGAGACAGCCCCAGAAGTCACAATAACAATGTTTCAGTGCTCAAAATGATGCTTCAGCTGCATCTCGACAGGCCAAAGCTGTGCAGCCTGCTGGGCTAAAAGTGAGGAGTGGCCTTGTCCTGAGCCCCTCGGGCATGGCGTGGTTATCAGTAACCAAGGGCTTTGAGCTGCGACTGTTGGAGTGGTGCACCAGGGTGTTTTGTTGCTGCTCGTCAGTCTGGAAAAGCAGCACCAAAAAGAGTCACAAAATAATTCAGGGTGACTATCTCCGAGTCCTGAAGGGTGTCCAAGGAGCAAGGGGTTAGAACTTAACCTGGGATGTAGGTTGTTTGGATGTGTGACTGCAGAGCTTCACTGCTCACTTGGGTCTGTATAGTAAATTGATGTTTGCTTTGATAGCTTTCTAGTATTTGAGTTGCAACAAGGCACTAGGAAATTGTTCCCACTGAATCACTTGTCCACAGTTGGTGATATGAACTTTGTGGATCACTGCATGCCTGCAATGCCTTTGTCTGGGAAGCACAGTCCTCTTCCCATGCATAGTTTCCTATCCATCTCATCAAACTGACTGCAAAGTCTTTCAAGGACCCCTTTTAAAGTGTTCCTACATAGTGCCAGCATTTTCTGTCTTTCTGAGTCAAGTCCCATTCATAGCTTTTCTTCCAGTGCATGTTTCATACACAAAAACAAACATTACATTGTATATAATAAACTATCTAGGACGCTTTTCCAGAATTCTTTTGTTTGCATGTGATGCATACTGGAATTGTCTTTGCAGATGAGGTCTGGAAGTCTAATGACTCAGAGGCGTAGCTTTTTACTTGCTGATGATATCAGACACAGTTGGCCTGGTAACAGCAGATGCTGCAACTACATCAGCAGTTCGTCTGTCTAGGAACTGATGAAAGCAATGCAGTGTTCATAAAAATGAAATCCTTGGCCTTCTAAACTTCTATACCACAGCAGCCTGTATGCAAATGAGCCCTGAGAGCCCACAGTGCCAGGGTCATGGTCAATATCAATATTCCCAGAGAGGATGTATTGCTGGTGTCTCAACTGGTGATAAAACCAGACAGAGCAGTTGGGCATTAGCTGACTGCTCTTTGGGGAGTTTTTAGAAGTCAAGGAAGATGGTTGTATGCATTTTCTCACTTCTCTTGAAACACTAAAAGATATACTTTCTGCAGATAAACAAACTACATTTTGTATACATGTCAGGCTGAAGCAAGGGAGAATGGAACCAAATGAATTTGTAACAGTGATGAAGATTGTGGATTTTTCATTCTGAAATCCATGAGGAAATGGAATCTAGTTGTCCTGGCTGACATGAGATAAAAGCACCCCAGAGTCTGAAAAGGGCAGAAAGAGGCTTTTGGAACAGAAACTGGCTGACAGCATCTAAAAATGTCCTGTTATCAGGTTATGTAATAATATATTTATTATTTATTATAAACATGCAGCTTTATCTTTGCCTGTATACACACGTGTAGTTACTGAAGTAATAAGAACCATACACAGATTTCCAAATATAGGAGTTGGGCCCCTATTAAAAATGTTTCTCTGACACTGTAGCTTTGGGAGGATTCTTTTGTCTGATGCTCCTTTTGGGGTGTACATAAATGGAGTGATACTGAGAAAAATTATTGTTCCTGCCCTCTGTGGAAGCATAAGCCTTGCAACAAAGAGTCTCTGCAGATTTTACTCTCTATAGAAGGAATAAATAATGCTAGTTCTGTAGGAGGGATATTGGAATATTTATCAGGGTGGTGTGTGTGTGTGTGTGTCAAGGAAGGGCTTTCTATCCTAATTGCCTTCCAGTAATCTGACTTTCAAATGCTCTTCCTTTGGATTTTTATCTACATGTTTCCTTCTCCCTTATGCTGACTGAAAGCTCCCTTGTTTCCAGGGTGAGCTAATACTGCTCCTAAATCAGTCAGTTGATACAGAGGAGTAAGACTGCTGAGAAACAGAGTGGCAGCATATTTTATTCTTTTGAGGGTAAGGGAGGAGGGATTACAGGGGGAGGACTTAGGTGTCTGAAAGAAAAACTTGGGAAAATAAGATTGCTGAAAAAACCTTGCTAAAAGCTAAAACACTATTGGGATTATGCCCAGAAAGGCAAATGAGAATGCAGAAGACAAACAGTGAGCTGAATATCTGGAGTGAAAGGGTGAGAGAAGGATTTGGCACAGGGTCAGGGAGATGTTGATTTGGCCAAGAGGAGGTATGTAGAAGTGGCTGTAACCTGGGCAGTGCCACTGAACGAACAGGGCAAAGGCAAACAGAGTTAGTCTGAGCCAGAGGTATTAGAAAAAATTGCACAGGACTTGTGTGAAGAAAAGTAAGTGGCTGGGCTAGGAAGAAAGTGTTTCACATTAGAGAAATACAGATAATAATTTGGGGCGACTCTGAAGCTAGATAGTTGGGGGTAATTTGGTAGTAAATGCATAGATATGATTGGCTAATATTTCTGACTGTTGCTCTGCCAGCAGCAGGGATTTAGTCCTTAAAAGAGGGTGAAGAAACAAGACTTTAACTTGGACATACTGTAAGGCAGAGAGTGTGTGTGGAAAACTATAAAAACTGTCTAAATGACAAGGGAGGATTAACCCATGCATCTTGTCTGAGTTGGACTCACTGGATGATTTATTAGACTAGCTCCTATTTCCAGCAGAGGCTTGGATGTTTGTGTGTGGAGGCGAGTTCGATTACATCACAACAATTTTTTACCTTTTTTTTCCTCTGTCTGCTCACTCTTCACTACAGCAAATGTCTCAGTGCCCAAATGGCCTGCACTACCTTCTCAGTGGTACAATTGTATACATAAACTGCCCAACAGGTGCAGCTACCCAGCAAACCCTGTTTTTGCAGTGTCATTTACCATGTAACCCTGCACTTACCTTCTTTTTTCAAGCAGAATTAATCCAACCGCACCTTGCAAATATGAATTTTTTTCCTTTAAGATATTGCCATTCTTCCCACTAACCACACATGTCCTGCTGTATGTGGATTCTATCAGCTGCAGAAGGCCTTTTTCTGAAAATATGGTATTTCATATATTTCCAAGACAATGTATTTTGGTTGGTTCCATCACTCTAGTAAATTTTTGTCTGTATTATGACGGTTATTCTCTTAAGGTCAGTATCCAACTTCCTAAATACAAAATTAATGAGGGTTTTGCTAATGATCGCCCAGAGCTGACATTGTCAGGACGCAGTTGGACACAGTTGGGTAAGGGGAATAAAGGTCCATATATGGAATTCTGTTGCAGTAAAAAGTGTGCTCTGGGGCTTTTCTTTCTACTTCCTTTACTTCTCTTAAGTATTGGACTTAGAGCCAAGGATTTGGGCTTAAGTGGCTCTATTGATCTGGTGTGGAGTGACAGTGCTCAAAGTCCCCGAAGTAATGATTTGCCTGTGCTGCCTTGCTGAGACAAAGATGTTATCCTCTTTTAGACTGTTATTCAAAAGTGCTGAAATTCTATGAATAGACAAACAGTAGCAGTTAAGAGAGCTTATGAAGCTGGATGTGCTATATGGCTTCAGGAAGGTAATATTCCTAGGTAGAGACCTGATCTTTCTGATGTATTACTGTGTGCCACTTTTCGTGTTAGCAACACAGCACAGCAAGACAGCCTTTTTTGCAGGAGAATACATAGGATCTCTGCTTCATTTTCTTTTTTCTTTTTTTTTTTTTCCTGTGTTGCCATGTCTTTTTGCTATGTCTGTGAGGTTTTTATTTCCAGGGCCACCGGGTGAAACGGCAGGTTGATGTCTGGGGGAGCTGGGGTGAATGGAGCAAGTGCAGTCGGAGCTGTGGCGGTGGAGTCAGCTCTCGGCAACGGCGCTGCTATTCCCAAAGGTGAGAGCTAACCTTTTTTTTTTTTTTTTTCCTTTAAATGGGTTGTACTGTTACTGAGCTTCTGCAGTTATGTTCCAATATACAACCGGAAAAAAAAATGACGTTGTGTTTGATCCCAGGGGAATGAGTCCACTTTGAGATGAACCTCAGTTTCAGTCTGTCACTGCTGTTTTGAGCAGTGCCCTTTACAACACATGCTTGCTTTGGCTCCTTTGATACTGCACAGCAGTTTCTCTGTGAGATTTGAGGCTGTGCCATCAGGGGATTGTCATGGTAGCAGCTGCTCAGTCAGGTCTAGTGTGGCAAGCCCTGAGGGAGATGGAGAACAGGCCAGAGCAGTGGGTTTCTCTCCCAAGGGCTGGTGACAGTGCTGAGGTTTCCTCACGTTTATGATTCCCAGGACAGTAAATTGCCCCAGAAGAAACGGAAGAGTGAATTTGGCTCAAGCAGCGTTAACACTGTGCCGCCTCATTTGCAGCTGGGTTAGCTGCATCCTAATGAGGATGATGACTGGTACTGCACCTGTTGGGAATGATGAACCTTAGAGATCCTGTTGCGGATGAAAACAAAGCAAAGGAGGGAAAAAAAGCCAGACTGTCAATAATATCCTGAAAAAACCAGCCTCTCTCTGTTTAGAGAAACGAGAGGAGGTTTTGTAATAGAAGAAGACAGAATTATGAAGCTGCTGCTTCCCACACAGAATAAAGAAAGGCCTCTTTTGAAGGCTGCCCATTATGGTTCATACCTGCCAGAATCCCTGGAGGCCTGTCTCTCCATTTTAGGAACACTGAGGTGTTTGGCATTGGTTGCCTTTTTAGATCAATTTCCCCCATAATTGTTACTCTGAATAATTCTCAGTTGGAGTAATTTGACTGGGCTAAGGGTGTTGCACACTTTCCATAGGCATGTTTAGCCCTTCCAAATAAGAGACCTACTGTACACAAAGAAATCAAGATACATGATGCACAAAGATATTCTGAATTGGCCACGATCCTCATGCTGCTCATAACAAGTTTCTCTTGCTTGTATGGACACCTCAACCCTTTGCTGGTGGATGATGGACTAAAATCTCAGCTTCCATTATTTAGTTGAAACCCTGAGGAGCTGTACTACAGCTGTCCGTGGAGTGTGTCTCATTCATGCCAGCACACAAACCATAGCATAAGATACCTCTAGAAAATGCCAGCTTGCTTTAGTGGTGAAGAAGTGCATTTTAGTTATTTTGCTGTTTCAGGGAACTCTGTGAGAGTTGATATGCTCAGTGTAAAGCTGATTTGTAACATCTGCCATGAGATGACTATTTGTACGTGCATTCTTCAGAGACCTCCATGTATTTTTTCTGTTTTCCAGGACAGAAGGTCCTTCCAGTTGTGTTGGACCAACACGAAACTATCGGTCATGTAATGTTCAGGTATAGTGCTCTGGTTTTAGTTTTTCTTGCCTGTTGCTCCTTTTCCCCAGACAAACATCATTCTTGTTCAGAAATAAGATGTGTTTATTATTTCCTGTTTCTCTCATGTCACTCATGGATGCAGTTCATTAGCAGTATCCATTCAAAAGTATACTGAAATTATGCCCCAATTTAAAGTAAGAATAAACTCCAAATTTTCATTGTACACTTTATTTTCCTCCTTTTTTATAATACTCTAATACAAACATTTTCTCTTTCAAATAGAGCTGTCCAGATGGGTCCTGGGATTTCCGGGCAGAGCAGTGTGCAGAGTTTGATGGGACAGAATTCCAAGGCAAAAAATATAAGTGGCTTCCATATTATGGAGGTAATATAAATGTGTGGGGTTACACTTCATTGCTACCTATCAACAATATGTTTTGAAGTGATTGTAATGTTTTTTACTGTAGTATCCTTGCAGGGGGCTTCCTTAGCTGGAGCAGAGGGCAGGAGTTGGCATGGAAAAATATCCTTTTGCCAGCAGCAAAGCATTGCTGTCCTGAAGACACTGGATGCATGGGCCAAGAAACAGCATTGCAGCAATATGTACTTGTCTCTTGTAACAGCCATTCCTTCAGAAACATTGCTCAAGGAAATCTGGAATTGGTTCCAGCTAGGTTCCAAAGTCTCAGAGGAGGAGAAGTTCTGCTGCATTTTCCAAAATTGTCAAAAGAATATTAGTAGGACACAAAAGAAGCAAACGTGTGTAATTAATGTGCGCTTCAGAAAATGCATCTCTTTCATTGGCCCATGCTTTCTTGAGGAACTAGCTCAGAAAACAGGTGTGAGGTCCTTGCTCTGAGCTGTGATATGGTATCATTCACAGTTGATTAACAAATTATGGGAAATTTTAAGTTTGATTTAAAGGGGGTTTTTGTTGGTTGTTAAAATAACAGTTCTATATCAGCGCTTGTTCTTGTTCTAGAAAGCCCTGTACTCCAAGGGAGTATAAGAGCAATCCTGCTTAGGAATAACCAAATATCCACTTAGACTGACATAAATTTTCCCTGAGGAAATATTTGCATACAGTGAGATTTTACTAGGGTATTTCTCCAGCCTCCAGCAATTGTAACCCAGAAATTCATTCAGTATCTGCTATTTAATATCAGTAGACCCCTCTGTTTCTGCTCCTGTGACGTAGAACTAGGCTCCTGGTGCAGTATCAAGCTATCATATAATGTTTCTTTTTCCTCCCCTGCTAGCACCTAATAAGTGTGAGTTAAACTGCATTCCCAAGGGAGAAAACTTCTACTACAGGCACAAGGAAGCAGTGGTAGATGGGACTACCTGTGAACCTGGCAAGCAAGATATCTGTGTAGAGGGAGTTTGTCAGGTTAGTCATCTTGGTACTTCCTTCAATCATCATTGGGTCTGTCAATCCTTCTGTCGTCTCCCTTTACTCTACTGGACTTTTCATAGTAGCATCAGAAAAGGTGAATTCCTCAGTTTCAAGATGCTGAGGAGCATGTGGACAGCATTTATCTGGCTCTGGATGTGAAACAGTAGTAAAAGCTTTGTTGTTTTCTCTGCCTTATCCTAACTTTCCAGGTTCCCTAGATTCAGGCTTTCTCAATAGATCTGTCCAGCATCTGGCCTTTTTTTTTTCCCCTCTGTCATCACAGTTTATTCCTATTACTGCTCCTGTGCTCTGACAGGCCGTTGGCTGTGATAATATGCTGGAATCTGCCAAGAAGGAGGACAAGTGCCTGCAGTGCGGAGGAGATGGCAGCACCTGCTATGGTGTGAAGGGCACTTTTGACGTGGCCAGCCTCCCCAAAGGTACACATGATCCTAGGTAGTTTGAGCAGGTGAGAAGGAGAGAGTTAAACCAAAAATCAACTGCTACAAGGGCTGGCAGGGACTGCTCACAGGATTGTTAAGGCACGCTGGGATGTTCACATGAAATATCTGCACAGTGTTTGGACTCAGCATCAGAAAAGGTACTCTTGGCCTCATGCTGGGAATCACTTCCCTAATCTGTGTCCTTACTGAAGTACTTGCTGTGATGCTGATATCTTTCCCCACTCCCTCTCCAGCAGGGGCTATGAACACACCATAAAAACGTCACCACACACCGCCTTCATGAGGCTTCCCAGTGTCCTGACAGCCCCACCAGGACATGTGCAGGGCTAGAGATAGGACTGCATCTTCTGCATTTGGCCAATTTTGAAAAATTTCAAAATGTCAACTGCACTTGTGGTCACATCTCTCTATGTTGAACTCCAATATGATTCTTGCTGAGATTCCAAAGATTTCAAAATGTAGAAAATGGACTTTTCTGAGGTGTCATTGGAATTCTTTATGTGTGGACTGATCTGTGGATAATGTAGGGTGAGGTTATTCAGCATGCAGTTGAAGTGATGGAAAAGATTCACGTCACCATCAAAAGTTGTTCAGGCACAAATGAAACCATGAGCATCTTTGGCACAGAAGAGTGGCTGTATGGCACTCGCGGTCAGATATTGAATAATCCCCCTTTTTTTTCAGGTTACAATCAAATTTTTATTATCCCTGTGGGAGCCACAAGCATCCAAATTAAGGAGGTTAAGCCCAGCAAGAACTTCCTAGGTATGATTGGTGTCAGAATCTGTGTATCAGTCCATTTGGATTCCAGCCACTAAAATCTGATTTTAAGGTATGGGTTTACCTTGAGGGCTTGATATGGCAGAGTGAAAAACTGAACATCAGAATCTGAATATTGAGCATCCTTGAAATGTGAGTGATGCACAACTCTGGGCTTCACATTTACTTCATTTTCTCTCCTGTGGCGATCTTGTTGTTGGGTGGAGAATAAAAATACCCAAAGCACATTAAGATTTCCTGCCTATAACTTACAAGGAATCTGAAACTTGCAAGGGTCTAGCTGATCCAGCCAAAATTTGGCAACAAGTTCTGTTTGGTGAATACAAACCCTAACTACTCCTGCCATCCAGAATTTTGGGGTGGGTTTCTTTTCTCCATAGATTCCTTTGGGGCATTTGTACAGCCTCAAACCCTGGTCATTCTGCAGACGGGGAAAAGGAGGGAGAAAAGGCCTTGCCTAGCTTTCCGGGCAGGGCTGAGGAAATTCCAGTGCAGAAAGCAAATACTATTCTCCTTTCTGAGTGTTCCATCACTCAGTGCTTAGGACAAATCAGTCTGGTGATGTTTTTCTTTGTAGAAAACTGGATTCAACACACATCTTGCTTTCTGAATTAAGTCTGTGATGAACCAGATAGTGGTGTAAAGGCGGTAGAGTGTGAATGCCACATCTTAATGGCAAGCGGGACAGAGGCTGACATCAGCTGTGCTCTAGCAACTAACAGCGGGGAATGCAGAGGCAGGGCAGGAATATGCTAGAGGCATTTGGCTGTACATCAATTGCTTGATCTGCAGCAAAGCTGGCAAGAACCACTATTTGAATGTGGAGCAGCTTCTGCTAAAAAAATACATACAGGAAAGACAGCGTTGATGGAGGATGATGGTCACTCTCATTTGCTTGTGACACAGTATTGAGTGGAAGCAGGAGCAACCTTGTGGAGTTCTTATGATCCTTTCTCTGGCATGTGGGTTTGTCCAGCTGTGAAGAACGTGCGAGGGGAGTATTACCTGAACGGGCATTGGACAATTGACTTCAGCCGGGCGCTGCAGGTGGCCAGCACGGTGCTGCACTATGACCGTGGCTCGGAGGGCGATGTGGCCCCGGAGCTCCTCCACGCCCGGGGCCCCACCACAGAGCCCCTCGTCATTGAGGTGAGAGCTGTGCCGTCCCCTGCTGACACTCTGGTCTCCCTTTGCCTGGTGGGAGTACACTGGGGAAAACTGGAGACCTGACGGGGCCCCCAGGAATCTTACAAGGCTGTGGGCCTTCAGGCTAGACCACAGAAACAGCACTCATTCAGCTCTTTTTCTATTGCCCAGAAATGAGCAGTGCAAGGCTCGATGATGGTTTCCTCCTATTCCTTTGGGCACTAACTTTGAGGGAGGCAAGAGTCAGCGCCAAATGGTGTTGGGGCAGGGACAGCCTCCAGGACACTGCTTGTTATACTGTGCTGTAGGGCAGGAAATGTACTTGCTGTGACAGGAACAGCTGGATCTTCTAAAGCTGAGAGGGATGAATGTACCCTTCCCTGAAAAATAACGCTCTCCAGAATATGATGGAAGGCAAGAAGGAAATCCAGTGCAGAGAATTAGTGCTTCTTGAATGGGAAGGGTACAAGGGAGCTCAAACCCTCAGACATGGTGGGGAAATGCTGTGAGGAGGAAAAGTGTAATTTCCCTGATTTCCTCCCATGCTTTTGCAGCTCATCAGCCAGGAGCCAAACACGGGGGTACAGTATGAGTATTACCTACCCGTGCACGGACAGGCCTCTGGTTACAGCTGGAGCTACAGTTCCTGGAGTGAGTGCAGCTCTGAATGTGGAGGAGGTAAGGGGAGAGGACCTGGGGTGGCTGGGTGGGGTTTATATCCACACCCTGCAGGCAGTGACAGTGTGCTGCCCTTTGCAGCACCTTCCCAGCAGTCTCCTGCTGGAAGGCAGCACAAGGATCCTCAGGGTGTTGCTACGGTTTTGTCCAGGGAGGGTCATGCATGGGGTCACAACAGGATTGTGCCTCATGCCTTGTTCTTATTTTCCATTCCCTAGTCCTCAGACTTACTACTAGGACCTGTTATAAGAATCTTCATAGATAGCTTTTGTTTTGATTTGCTTCCAGGTATTCATAGTCTTTTCAACCACTTGACAGGTCCTCTCTGGAGGACCTGGCCTACATTAGTGAATCACATCATTCTCCTCTGCCACAGCCTGGAAGATTCCCTCTCTCAAGAGGACTGTCAGATCTCCTGGGGTGTCCCATCATATTCAGTTTACAGATTGCTCCGTGAGCAACATTATGGATTTTAAGCTTAAAAGAAAAACGAACAAACAAAAAAACTTCAATCAAACAAACAAAAGAACCCTCTCCAGCTGAACAGTATATAGAGTTCTTATCAGCCTCTTCTGGGCTTCTGTGCTAATGGCCATTTTGGCAGCTTTTGCCATATTGTGACTGGAGGTGCTAAATTGCCTTTGCCTGGGCACTCATACCCTGTAGGAAGAGTTGCAAGTTTCACTCCCATATCCAGTCCTCAGAAGACTGACCTTTTGAGTCTAACAGGAGACTGTTAGACTCAAAAGTTCTGCTGTACACTGACACATCTTGCAGGGCTCCTTCATGAGCAACTTACAGGTATGGCACTCCCCTTGTGACTCTTGATCCATAATATAACTGGAAAATTCTCCTCAGCTACACAGAACTATACTGTCTCCCCTGCTCTTCCAGTAGACTCCTATACTGTGGGAAGGCATCATCTGTCCATACAGTGAGAGACAGAAACCTGCACCTGTCTCTTTTCCAGAATGGCTGGGACAGGTGTGGATTCTACATGACTTTAGAAACTTTTCTTGCCAACCCCAGTGCATTGCTAACCTAGTCCTGGGTAGCTTGTCTTGATCAGATCCTCTCTTGCTTGTCCCCTAGGTTTCCAATCCCGCTTGGTGTTTTGTACCATAGACAATGAAATTTATCCGGACTATATGTGCAGGAGTAAACCACAACCAGACAACAACCGGACCTGTGCTCATCAGCCTTGTCCCCAGACAAAACGGTACAATTCACTTCCTTCTAACGGGGTCTGGCTTCTTCCTGAGGTGCTTTTGGAACTGAGAAAAAGGTGACCCTCTCACTTCTGCCCTCCAACATGGTTCTCTCCAAGGAGGTGCTTCACTTCTAAAGACAAAGCCAAAGACAAAAGATTGGGATGATAACACAGTGATAAGTGATGAGCATTCCTGTGTGCACAGGGAAAGGGCTTAATACATCCTGTGTTCGTTTTCTAGACCAATTAAATTTGCCTTCCAAAATAGGATTGTGGAAGACAGTTGTCTAGCCCATGTAGGAGATATGAAACAGATTCTCTGGTTTTTCTTCTCTTGAGATGGAGCCTACAAAGACAGAGTAGAAGGTCTGCGCTGGTGTCATTTTATGTCATTTCTGCATTCCCAGTGTCTTGTTGTCTTAGAATGGGATGAATCCTGGAGTCTCTTCATTCTCCAGCATTTTCAAACCCCTTCACCCAGCAATTTCCACCTTGACCCCTTCACTTGGGTTTCACTGGGCATCCAGAGCTGTAACATGAGCATTAGCTGTGTATCTGCGAACCAATGGACACCTCTGAGAGTGCTGATGTGCGTGAGAGGGCACCTGGGAGCATTTCTGAATACATGTTAGCCTGCAGCTACTTGTTTTAAGTTCTTTAAAACCCTTGTTCTATATATAAAGGACTTCTTACATCTACCTGCCGCAAGCCTGGAGTCACAGCGGCGCACAGAGCTCTCAGATGAAGAGGTAACAAGAAGGAAGTTACAGGAAGGCAGCTGCTCTCTTCTGCCCTCCACCTAGCTGCCCATTGAAGTGCTCGGGGGCTTTCCTCTTTGGCACTGGTGCTAGAAGTGGGTGTTGCTTTGCTTTCGATGCTTGCCAGTGAAAATGGTGGTGGAGGGTGCTGGCTGGCAGCTTTGCTTCGGTGGCTGCACGTGCCCCTGGTAACTTGATTCTTAGGGGACTGAGAAGGGGACGATTTCTTCATAGCTTCTGGCTGCTTATTCTCATGTTTTCTCTGGAATCAAGGTAATGAAGTTCTGGAAGATTTTTTTTTTTAATTTACTTACCAAGATGAATAAAAGAACATAAATGAAAAGAGAGCATGATCGTTTGGGCAATTATAACATTGGCCAGCATGGCATAGAGAAAGACTTAGAATTTCTTAAAAGCTCTTCTTTTTTGGTATGGGCCCTATTGCAGGCAGAAAAGAGCCTGTAAGGTGTGAAGAGTACGAGGATGTGACAGATACAATAATGTACACTGAGATATGAAAAGTTAAAAGTATCAAAAGCA
The DNA here is from genome assembly GCA_013400175.1 of Phainopepla nitens. Taxonomy (NCBI): domain Eukaryota; kingdom Metazoa; phylum Chordata; class Aves; order Passeriformes; family Bombycillidae; genus Phainopepla; species Phainopepla nitens. The sequence goes on along the minus strand of VXBQ01009273.1, from coordinate 738,083 downwards.
AAACAGTTGTCCCAGAGCAAGCTGCTAATAGCTTAGTACTGGCAATTTTTGCCCCCTGATGAGGGTCCCAGCCTTATGCTTGACCTTGTCTTACAAAGGAAATGAAACAAGTGTCAGAAGTCTCGATTTTCAATTGAAGGAAGCTGTAGTTGATCCCATCTGGTTGATACAGCCTTTCCAAAACTGTACATTTGCTTTACAGGAGGCAGAATACAGTAGTTGGGGGTGAGTTATTCAAATTGGAGCTTTTGAAAAAATTTGATCAATAATTTATTATAAGCCCTGCAACCACACCATTGTAAATGACTTCTACTGAATGTATTTGTTTCCTTTCCAAAGGAAACATTTTATAGTGAAGGCCATTCAGTTTTGGGTTGTCATGTGCGCCTTCAGCAATAGAGAAGGGTGTGTTTTGGAGCTGACCATGGCAGAGTCTACTGTGGAATCCTGTTAGGATGTGAATGTGAATTGGCTGGCTGAAACTCAATTGAGGTGTGGCAAGGGCCAGGCTAGGGAAGTAGCTGGAATGCTGGGGGAGAAAACATGAACTGTTTTCACTCCCTGGCTGGGCCTTACCTGGCTGCAAGGGGACATCAGCTGGCAAGCAGATTGCCATGACGCTCCCCCTCCACAATCAGTGCCTTTGGACTGCACTGCATGCTGGGTTTAGGGATGAAACCTCATGCTGTCCCTGAAGCCAGGCCATGCAAGCTGTGCTTCCAGCTACCCAGCTAGCTCTGAGAAGCTGGAGTGGCCATGGGCAGAGATTTTCGTACCTAGACAGATTGTTTTGTGGACATTCCCCTTGTTAGCAAGGGTGTATCATTTCTGCAGCAGCTTCAGCAACCAAAGACAGGAAAAGATCTATTTACATTTTTGTGGGCTTTTTATACGTGTGCTGCAGTTAGAGAATTTGACTGATGGGAGGAATAAACCAGCTTTCAGTGAAAAGTTAAGGACTTCTGAGAGTGTCTGGCATGGTGTGCGGGCAGAGTGAGGACTTGGCTTTAATGTGTGGATCAGGCTGTTGTGGTAGCTTTTCTTTTAGCTGATCTGGATTGTTTTCTTTGAGCTTTTTCTTTCCTT
>VXBQ01009273.1:648566-736627 GCA_013400175.1 Phainopepla nitens | reverse complement strand
TTTGTGCTTGATTCCATGACCTGCAGGTGGAAAACGGGAGAGTGGGGCTCCTGCTCAGCCACCTGCGGCGGGGGCAGCCAGACTCGCTCCGTGTACTGCGTGGCGTTTGACGGGCAGAGCTCGCAGGCCGTGGTGGACGACGCCGAGTGCATGGCCTTGGCCCAGCAGCCGCGCCGCAGCCAGCCCTGCGACGTGCGGCAGTGTGCCACCTGGAGCACGGGGCCCTGGTCCGAGGTCAGTGCCCCGGGCAGGCCACTGGCACCGGCTGGAGGAGGACCTGCCAAAGTGTGGGGAGAAAGAGCCAGGCGCCTATTCTGGGACCACAGAAAGCGTGTGTCCCCGGATAGGTGGCGTGCAGAGGTGCAGAACCTGTCCCTGCAGCCCTCCCGTGAACACACCCCTCTTCCTCAGCTCTGCGTGCCCCTGCACCTCCGCTCTTCTCATTGCACGTCCTCTCTTCTCTGGTCTGCCAGTCCTTTCTCCGCTGCTGTGTTTTTATCAGACCCCCCGCACCTGGCACTGGCTTGGTTTCTGAGCCAGGCCCGGTGAAGGCGGAGCGTCGGCAGGAGAGCTTCTGTCCGTCAGCTGAGGGTGCGCGGCAGCCCGCCCTCCTCTGTGAAACACGGCTCACGGCTTCTGCCCGTGCTCGTTGTCTCCATGTATTTTACTGCCTCGCATCGCCAGCCCAGGGCAGCAATACTCTTGAAACACTGGTGACTGGTGGTTTGCTGTGTGTCTGTTTGCTGTGTGTCTGCACAGGGCTTCTCCAAACACAGCCATGTGGTGCCTTTTTGATGCTTGTGTGCATTTATATGTGCAGGAATGGAAAGCAGCTCAAACTGTGCACGCTCAGTTCAGCCAGACAGGCTTTTAGAAGGCATCTTACATTCCAAGGGCCTAGAAGGTAAAGTGAATGTCTACTCAGTCCCTGAAGTACAAGTGAATTTTCCTCTATTAGAAGAAGTACACTCAGGCTTGCAACATTTGATTTGCAATCTTGTGGTTGTACTTAGCCTGTCTGAGTTGCACAACACAAAATGCAACTTTGAAGCATGATCACCTAGACTGGAAAGTCCTTCCACCCCCTCTTTCCTCCCAGGCTTTGTGAGATGGCAAGATGTGACTTTGGGGTTGTGGAGCAAGAGCACCATTTGAGGAAGGCACCAAGGCTCATGTTCTTACAAACTGATGCCTGAATGTTTCATTCTGGGGTTCTCAGAAGCAACTGTGTTTTGTGTACTCTCAGAGTTAAAAGTTTATTCTGGTAAATGAATGGCTGAAACTCAGCTGGGAAGCTCATCTGAAGTGATTCAGACTGTCTTCAAGTTAATGCTCTCTGTAAGACACCTTGGTAATTCATGTAGAAGTAGGCTGGATTCCAGGAAACACTACTGTGTATTTAAGAGGGCATTGAAAATGTCACAAACTAGTTACTAGTATAGAAGTTGTCACACCTCCATGCTGTAAAAATAGAGCACAAGGCCTTCAAGGGAAAGACATGACCAGTATAAGAAGCTAACCTTTCACTTTCCCTAAAATTCTTTACCTTGCACTGGTTTTAATCAGATGTAAATAACATGAGTTACCAGATATTTTCTACCATGTTTTGTTCTCAATGTATTTTGCAGTGTTGATAAATTCATCCTCCACATCTCCCCTGGGCAGAGATCAAGAGTAATTATATGAATAGGCCAGAATCATCCAGTGAGCTCCAGATCTCCCAGACCCTATCCCATGCTCCCATACCTTATTATCTTGTCTTCAGCATAAACAGCTACTCTGCTAACTCCCACTCTAGAAAATTATTTTAATGATAGCTGGTTGTTTCAGGGTGCTCTGCTCTAATGATAGGGAGCCCAGCCCAGAACTGCAAGAGGAAACCAGATGCTTGCTTGTAACTGTTGGGCCCCTTTCTGCAGTGCTCAGCCAGCTGTGGGGAAGGAGTGCAGACCCGGACTGTCACCTGCAGGACGCAGCAGGGCTCTCAGGCTCAGGACTTCGCTTGTCTAATGGAGCCAAAGCCTTCGGCCACCCAGCCCTGCCTGAAGGAGAACTGCATCCAGGAAATTGGCTGGCACGTTGGAGACTGGGGCCTGGTAAGCACCTCGCTGTCATGGCTCAGAAATTACTGATTGTATTGCTGTGCTCCTCACAAACAAGCTTTGATCCATGCAGTCTGCACACTGGTTGAGGCTGGGAGCAAGGACTGCTTCATTACCAGCCCCTTGGCTCACAGTTGTGTTGTAACTGGCACTAGTAATGCTCCAGTTAATCTGATGCCCGCTTTGTGTGCAGCTGCTACAAAAATAAATCCTTCTGAGGGGAGATTATCATTTCAGTGACAGTGGCAAAATGCAGCCAATAAGCTGAAACAATCCACTCTTGCTGCTTATTCCCAATTCTTTGCTCCATCGCTGTGATCAGCAGAACAGCTCTTTGGCCAAATGTGGCTTAGAGCTCTAGGCTTCAGGACTGGTGATTGCACTTGGTGACATGATTTAAAGCACATTTTTATAATTGTTCAGGTAAACTGTGCTTCAGATGGATTAATCCTGTCTTTGTGGTGGAAGCTAGACTGCCTTCAACCTGGGAAAAGTATCAGGGGTTAGAGATATGGGTAGATCCAATGCATCAGGTGACTTCCAAACACACTTTTTCATTCTGTGCTAGCCAGACCAGCTTATTCTGAGCTAAAACATGTTAGATCTGCTTCTTCATGAGATGTGGGCCAAGTTTTAGTTGCAGCTAAAGAAGTTTCATATCTTAACCTGAGCTTTCTCCTGACTTTCTGTTATCAGGTCTCCTATTTGCCTCTCTGAATTAGAGAGAAATACTCTCCTAATGTTTATAGATCTTGCCGTGAGCCATGTGGGTTGCACAGACATCTCATGCTATCGCCTCCTCTGAGCCACTGCTCCCTCTCATCCACAGCTTACAGTGAGGCAAACTCCAGTTAGCTGCTTACAAGAAAGCCACTCATTTGCTTTCCAGTAGTAATTTGTTGTTCTTGAATGCAAACTGACCCACTCACAGCTGGTGGATCCCCAGAGAATTGAGGTGCCTTTATGCCTTCAGGCTGAAATTATTCTCTCCAGCTCCCTGACACACCACTGTGGATAACAGCAGCTCATCTGGATGTTACAGGCTGAGTGTGGCACAGAGCCTAATGCTTCAGGGCTGGGTGGAACATCTGGTAAAAAGGTTTAAAGTATGGTTTTCTAATTGTTCAAATGATTCCAGCTGAAATATTGTTTGCTTTGTCTTGGTTGAGGAAGCTGTGCTCAGCCTGCAGCTAATCATGCAGCTGTTCCCCACTTCTGATCTGTGGGGTTTCTGCATTCAGCCTTTGCTGCCTGCTCACTGCCTTGTCTCTGTCCAAGTGTTCCAAGAGCTGCGATTCAGGCATCCGGACACGCCAGGTCATCTGTGCTGACGGCGACTCCAAATTCTACAGTCCTGAGACATGCAAAGCCATCCAGCCACAGAAACCAGCCACCCTGGGTAGCTGCAACACACAGCCCTGCTACCTGTCACAGCGTGAGTGGTATTGCACCCAGCTTTTCCCAACATGCTTTTGCTTAGGAGTAGAAATTCCCAGAACTCCACCAGCTCATGTTCTCAGCTTTTTGCCTGCCTGTCTCCAGGCTGTGAGTTTTGCAAAGGTTATGTGCACAAAGCATCTTCAGAGTCCCAGTAGCTGTGCTGTTTGAAATGTATGCAACAGGCTTGGGAACAACATTGGTGTGTGTCCATTTTGAATCCAGTCTTCTATGATGTCTCATCCAGTGTGTGCTGCAGACTGGTCCCAGGACTCCCAGTCCAGAAGGATGGTAACTTGGGCAGGCTCAGTAGCTAAAAACTATAGCTAACTCTTATCCCTCTGTAGACTGGCTTTAAAGGAGTCACAACTCTTCAGAACATTTTGCTTCTTGTCTGTGTCTGTTCACCATGTCAGAGCTGCAATGCTGACTTTTGTCTGCCTGCTCATTGTAGGTTACTTGTCCTGACAATCCAATCAAATCCAATTGCTGCTCAGTGGCTATTCCATAAGGGGAACAGGAGCATTTTCATCAACTTTTGTCTCCTGCTGACCGCTGGATGTATTTGCAGTTATTAGAGCACAGGGCTGGACTAACTGCACTCATTTTGTGTATGTGTCACTTTGCAGAGGTCCCCAGTATGCAGGACACTATGGGATACGATGTCACTCGCCAGTCCTTGCTGACACGTTACAACCCAAACAGCCCTGCCCCAGGTTTGGAAGAATTTTTTTAATTTGGGGTTTGATTATGGAGTACTTGGAATAAGCTGTGGTCGGGAGAGGGATTGTTCTTTTCTTTATTTCTCTCATTTTCTTCATGGGCTCCTAGAAACTCAAGGAGCCAGGGACAAACTGTAGATTCTTTTATACCGACAGAGAGCAGTATTTGAATCTATCCATGCAAAAGACTGTGCAGTATATGGATCCCAGGTTCTGTCAGCATGACTTAAGTGCTGGCTGGAAAAAATGATGCCCAAAGCAGATCACAGGAACAAGAAAGGATGATGTGAAGGGACCACAGCAATGTGACAGGTGGTTTCTCATGAGACAGCAGAAAGAATGGTGAAGGCAATGAGCAAAGTACCTCAGCCAGATCAGGAGGGGTGGGCCAGAAAACAGCCCTAGCTGTGATGCAGAAAATCCTGCCAGGTAGCCTTGGGCAGGTGAAAGAGAGCAGAGAGGAAAAAAGCTGACCAGATTTTCATGCTCACCTGCATACTTTGAGTTCTCTCCTCAGATTCTGGTGATGGAAGGATGCTCCCTGGGAACACCATGATCCATAGTACCTCAGGGAATCAGCACATTTCATCCACCAAAGACCACAGCATCAACTCGTTTCCTGTGCGCTGGGAGCCGCAGTCCCGCTCAGCAGGTTCCCATCGGCTCAGCTTCTCTCAGGACCCCCCTGCAGGGGCTGGCTCCCAGGGCTGGGCTGGCTCCCAGGGCTGGGCTGGCTCCCAGGACTGCCACCAGAGCCCGCACGGCTGCTGTCCCGATGGGCACACTCCGGCCTCGGGCCCTCTGGGGAGAGGTTGCCCTTTCAGCAGCTGCCACCAAAGCAGGTAGCTGGAAGTAGATAGGCCTGAGCAGGGAGGCGTTGCCTTTCCTGAGGGCTTCCTGAATCTCGTAGCCCGTGCCTGTTGACCGGGCAGGTCAGGTATTACTGCAGCCCTTCTCTCTGTAGGTATGGCTGCTGCCCTGATGGAGTATCGGCTGCCCAGGGCCCAAACAACATTGGATGCCCACAATATTACCGTGACGTTCAAACGAGACAAAATCATCCCACTGCGACCACTCCAGCAGTAAGTACAAAAGCTCTTTGCATTTTAGTAGTTGATCAGATACAAAGATTCAGATTTGACCCTGCTGACTCACATTGTGGATTCCGTTGGGCTTCATCTCTGCCAGTAATGCTGAGGAACCAATACTCCAGACATGGCATCAGGCCCTTTGGCCCACCTTGTTCCTGTTCAGTCTGGAGCATCCGCCTGCAATCCTCTACAAGCAGGGTACCAAGCAGGTAGTGGGGAGATGTCTGAGAAGTAGAAGGCCACCCTATGTAGAGCTGATTGAATAATCATGAGTAATCAAATTTCTGTTGGTCAGAAAATTGCTATCCAGCTTCTAGGAAAAAAATGGGAAAAACATGGCTTCTATTAATTGCTTTTGTTTGTCAACTCTGCAGATTAATTCGAGGTGGGGAGGTGATGCCTCGCATAGGTTGGGGTGCTTTTTGGTGGCAACAATAAGAACCGGCCTGCTGCTGGGCTGCTTAGGTGTGCCTTGCAGAGAAGTGCAGCCCCAGCTCCATGGCTGACAGCCAAATTTCCCCCCCCCTTCCCAGGACAAAAGCCTCTAGGAGGCAAACAAGCAAACAGCGGAGCCTTTAACAGCTGGCTGTGTGCAGCTGACAGCTTGCACACGGTGCCTTGCATGTGCTGCTGTCCTCATGTGTGAGGATAACTCTTGGCTTCCCCTTGCTGTCTCCAAGGCAAGCCAAGCCCTGTCCCAGCAGCACCCCTCGGGCGAGTGCCGCGGCTCCGTGTACGGCTGCTGCTTCGACAACGTCGCCTCAGCCTCAGGTCCTCGAGGGGAAGGATGTCTCAATAGGCCCAACTACCGTAAGTGATACTTTGGCTTATTGGTTTAGAAACACAAAAACAGTCCAGTAGCATATAGGAGTTTCCTGTGTAGAGGCTCTGCTCTCTGTAAAATGTAGTAAATAATCTCTGAAGAGAATTTCTATCTAGTGGTTGGGGTAGCAGAAGCTTGGAGGGAGTGTAGAAAAGCAGCCTGAGGATTCAGCTCTGCCAGCTGCTACAGAAATTCCTGTTGTCCTCTGCTGATAGTTGGACAGACTTGTGTTTGTGTGATCTCTGTCAGTCTGTAGGACTACTCAGCAGTTGTTTGTCCTTGAGAAGACGCTCTGAATGAATTACCTGGGTTTAGGAGGAGTAGGGATCTCCTGAGGAATCAGGACAGTGCTTGGCCTTCAGTCAGCCTGTGGACAGGGGAGGAATGAGAACTACATGGGGAAGGAGGGGTTGCTCAGGGCTGCATGGATGCCCTCAGCCAGCAAAGTTCAACCCAGTGCCTGCTGTACTATGAGGACATGAGGGCTGCTGGGCTCTTTTAGTGCCTAGCTGTACCCTCTGCAGGTGCATTGCTGCTGCAGGGCCTTTCCCTCCTGCTGCAGCACAGAGATTGCTTGGTAGCTGTCCCTGTAGTGCAGCCTTGGGGAAGGGGAAAGCTCTCTGGACCCTCTCAGCTGAGCCACAGCTTGACAAAGCACCTTGCAGCTGGATCCCTGCATCCAGTCTTTGTCAGCATGTTGGCTGTGATACCTGTGGCTCTGGGTTTGTTGACGCCATGCTCCTCTTTATATCAGTGTGCAGGGGTACTCTCTAATGCACGAGTCTTCTTCTCAGCTGGGTCTAAGCCACTTGCTTTGTGGGCTGGAAATGTGCAAATGGCAGCCACATGTCCCTTGCATGAGAGGAAGCCCCAGAGCCTGCTGTGCAGTTGCATAATTCTCCAAGAAAGACTGTAAAGCATCTGTCTGGTATCTAGATTCAGAAATGTCTCTGAGGATGATTCTTCCATCAGAGGCAAAACTGAGGCAAAAAGAAACATGTGAGCAGTTTCTCAGTTTCAAAGCACAGCTGGGCAGGACACCCAGGTGTCCTACTTTCCCACCTGTCCCCTGCCCACAGGGCCATCAGATAAATCATCTAAGTTAGGTGGCTTGAAGCCCCTGGGCCTTTGTGCATTTTGACCCTCTGTTCCACTCTTTCTGGTAGCATACCCTGTCATGTGCCTGCTGCCCAGTGCCCACGGCCCCTGCACCAACTGGACCACTCGCTGGTACTTTGTGGGAGTTGTCGGCAAGTGCAACCGGTTTTGGTATGGCGGCTGTCACGGCAATAAAAACAGCTTTGCCTCGGAGGAGGAGTGCATGAGAGTGTGCCACAGCTCTGTGGGGGTCAGTCATCTGGAGCTCCAGCCCTCTCCTGGCAATGGAGCCCTGCAACACCAGCAGACTGGCTCCAGCTCTCATACAGGACGTGCTCAGGGTCAGCAGCAATCCCCCACAAGAGAGACTGCAAGTCACAGCCAAGAAGGAAGAACCTACGGGGCTTCACTCCCCACGCAAGACAGCCACAGCTGGAGGAGGGACGTGCTGCCAGAGGCCTTGCCAAGGACTGGTGCCCTGGAGAGCCAGCGCTGGGACGCCCAGCGGAGCAGACAGGACAGCCTGGGCCAGCCGCGCTCCTGGGAAGCAGCCGTGCCTGGGCCCTCGGACAGGCACAGCAGCAGTGGCCAGCAGGTGCTGCCCCGGGAAGGCAAGCAGTGGCCTGGAGCTTTCGGAGCAGATGTTTCCGTGACAGAGGGATTTGGGCACCAGGAGTCCACAGACTTGTTCCCAGCACAGGCTCTGCACAGGTGATGATTTCCACTCGCTCCTCCCCCCTGTTCTGCAGTTCATTGTGAAGCATCAGTGCAGCTTTCTCTGGAGTGAAAATGTTGCTGGGACCAGCCAACCGGGAATACCATGTGATGGATTAGCTACACATGTGGCCCCTTGGTAAATCAGGTCACTGTTATTCAGGCCCTGGCATTACCTGCTGTCCCTTTCCTCACACACTCCCTGGTCTCTGACAGCGCTGAAGTGTGATGTGTGAAAAGACTGCAGAATCCTGGGGTCTCTGTCTGGGAGGCCTTGTTACACTGTAAATGAGAATCCATAGGTGTTTTTCTTGTTCTGACCAACCGACTCTCTGACTTCAGAGCCTTTATCTCAGCACTGCATGGAGCAGCAGTGGGTTGTTCTAGGGAAGGCTTTTAAGAGGCAGACTTTGGGTTCCTTTGGGATGCAGACAGTGTTACCCTGAAAATCAGGAGTGTGTAGAGCTACATCTAAGCATGTCTGCATTGGATCTGTCTGTCTGCTGAGCTGAACCTTGTTCCTTCAGAAGAGACAGATTACAGGGCTTTCTTCCAGGAAATACTGTAGCATTCAGTCTGTCCAGAGCAGTCCTTGCTGTATAGGAGAGGGCTCCCCATGTTGCCCAGGGCATCTGCTCAAAGCTGAATGGGCAGCTGGTCCTGCTTTGCCTTGTGGTTGTAACTCATCCAGAGTCACGTGAGAGGACACAGAGGTGAGGAGGGCAGCAAAAGTGCCAGTGGAATCACTTTCTCTTTCAGAACAATCCTGGAGGAAGCCAAGCCCTCTCTTATGACAGCAGTGGTGGGACAAAACATCCAGCTGGTCTGCAAAACAGCCGTGTCCCCACTCTCTAGAGTGGAGTGGATGAAGAACAGCCAACCAGTCTCCTCTGACAGGTGAGCTCAGATCCCTTCATTGTAGAGCAGATGGGCTCCTTCCTGGGCAGCGTGCCAAATATGCAGTCCAAAAAGTCACCCCAGCTGGCAACTCAGCCCTACAGAGCTGCTCATTCACCCCTGGTGGGATGGGAGAGAGAATCAGAAGGGTAAAACTGAGAAATTCCATGGACTGAGATAAAGACAGTTTAAAAGATAAAACAGAAGCCGTGGGTGCAAGCAAAGCAAAACAAGGAATTCATTCATCACTTCCCACAGGCAGGCAGGTGTTCAGCTGTCTCCAGAAGAGCAGGGCCTCATCACACATAACAGTGACTTGGGAAGACAAATGCCATCACTCCGAATTCCCCCCGCTCCTCCTCCTTTCCCCAGCTTTACATGCTGAGCATGATGCCATATGGTATGGAATATCCCTGTGGTCTGTCAGGGTCAGCTGTCCCAGCTGTGTCCCCTCCCAGCTTCTTGTGCACCCGCAGCCTGCTGGCAGGTGGGGTGAGAAGCAGAAAAGGCCTTCACTTGGTGTAAACACTTCTCAGCAGTAGTGAAAACATCAACACTGTTTTCAGCACAAATCCAAAACACAGCCACATACCAGCTACTGTGAAGAAAATTAACACTACACCAGCCACATCCAGCACACTTTTTTATGTTTTTAAAGAAATAAAGAAGCCCCCATATTCATCTAAGGGCATGAACTGTACACCTGTTCTGTGCATAGCAGGAACAGGTACAGTCTGCAACAGTAATGAGGTGTTGGCTAGAGTTATAGGACAGAGCAAGTGCTGTCCCATAACACTGATGGAAGGCACTGGTGGAAGCTGACATGGGTAGTGATGCAGAAAAATATTTCTTCTCTTGAGTTTATCTTGGGGCAGCACTAAGCCAGCAGTTGGGGATGAAACTTGGAGCCTAATAACCAGAGTTCCTCTGGCTGGAAATCTCTGGCACCATTTTTTTAAAAACTACTTTTAAACCTGTTTTTCCTGGGAAGTCTTTCCAGCAAGAGTCTGGAACCAGTCAGTCCCTTTGTGTTATGAAAATCACCGCTAAGAAAAGCCCAGTTATGCTTTTCTGTTTGCAGTTGACTGCTGGGACTCAAGCTCCCGCCTGGAAGGGCAGTTTGCCTCCTCACGGGAGAGGGCTACTGAAAGCAGTTCCCTGTTTTCCATCTCAGTTTTTCCTCTCTGTCCTGACCTCCTTTCTGCTGCAGTTATTCCCCCTGCCTGTGACCCGTCTGTGGTCAGCAGGGTTTTGTTTCTTCCTGAGGCAGGGAGGGCACTGCCTGGGGATGGTTTGCCTAGGGCCGCTGTGTCCCGGCGGGCTGCTGAGGGCGGCCAGGCAGAGGCAGCGCTCCCGCCCGTGTTGCAGGCACTCCCACCAGCCCGACGGCTCCCTGCTCATCAGCCACGCCGAGCCCGGGGACGCTGGCACCTACACGTGCCGCACTTCCGACGGGAGGACGGAGAGCCGACAGATTCAGCTGCAGATCACAGGTGAATTATCTTCTGCTCAGGACCGGAGAGGTAACTCGGGGCTCCTCATTAATGGCTACTGACCACAGGCTCAGTAGAGCCAGCTGCAGGAGCAAACTTCCTCTGCTGCCATGAGGGAGTGTGGAGGCAGCAGGGCTTTTTTAGTGTTGCCTCATGATAAAGCCTTAGCCCTAAAATACTTTCTGCCCTGCAGTGCCACCCCATAAGTGGAGTTGTGGCTTGCCCGTAACCCACCCCGTTTCTAGCACAGCAAGCACGTCTTCTTCCCTGAGAGCCATCAGCTGCCTCCTTATCCAAAACATAACTGCTGGTGCATTTATGTTTTGTGTTTTGCCCAAACAGGTCCTGCTGGGCAACAAATAATTCTCTGTTCTGAAAAATGTGCCTTATTTCAGAAACAAAACCAAAAAAATGAAAGACTAGTCTCAAACGATAGGCCAGAAAGGCACCCTGTAGCCTTCAGTCTCTGAAGTGTGCTTTGTCACAGCAGTGGCACATGGGGCAGAAGGCACTGTGGCCGAAGGGATGTTGCAACATGTTCACTGACAGAGGAGAAAAAGGAGTCTAAAATTGCTTGCCTGCAGGTCTGTGACTCTCATTAGTAGACAGTGCAGGTTTACTGCCCTAGTCAGCCAAAAAGCAGATGGCTGAAGGGCTCTTTGGCTCCAGTTCAGCAAGCTCTCCCAAGCACACTGAAACGCTATGCAAGAGGTCACAGTAAGAAGTGTCCTTTTATTCACATGTGGCATTTTGTTTTGAATAGAGCACCAGAGCACTGTTCTGGCAGAGGGTGAGAGAGGTCGGGTCCTTTACCAGGCAAATCAGCAGCACCGAGGGTTATCCAGAGGCAGGCAGCTTGTGCAGGCAGCCAGCTCCTCTGTGCCTCAGCAGCTCACATACAGGTAGGTTCACCTACAGCAACAGTTTGTCCACCGTGCCCAGCTGATGAACCATATGGCATCTCTTCATGCAGAAAAGACAAAGATTGGAAAGATCCTGGGTCAGCTGTTCCAGGGCACGGTTGGGAAGCAAGCAGTACTGAACTGCTGACAACAGGAACGGGAGAAGATCCCAGCTGCAAGCTGTCTTCTGTCCTCCCCGAGGGTCTCTTGAAAGAAGCATACTCCCAGCAAAGATGCACAGGGAAGCTGGCAGCAAAGGAGCTCAGCTCAAACAAAAGAAGTCTCGAGGCAGCATCCTTAGCTGTTCGTGTTAGTGTAGGCAGAAAGAGAAACCTGTTCTGAAAAACAGCAAAGCAAATAGGAGCTGCTTAACTAGCACAAAATAGACATGTATATCAAAAAAAACTTCAGTTCCTTCAGCCTCCACTGATTAACTTTAAATATTTTGTGAACAAACCAGTTTGACCCAAAACTGTTTCCTCACGTACTGGCATGTTTTGTAGGTTCTTGCAGGGTTTTTTTTTGCTTCTAGGCCCCACAGAAATAAAGGGGGACAAATTATTTTTGCCTTACATGCAGCATGTTGGGATTCCAGATTAAATAGGGCCATGATCTGAGCTCTCTCCTTTTTTGAGTTTACAACCTAAAACCCAGCCAATTTGCTGAACTCTGCAGCAATCTCCTTAGCTGCTTCTGCCTAAAAGCAGTAATAAGTGATTCGCTGAATTAAGAACATTGAATTAAGGCTCTTTGGTTTTATTTTTTGAGATCAAGAATTCAGGTCATAGAATGGGGGTAGGGTAGATGACGTTTTATTTAACTGTGGGAACACCATGATTTAGTTCCCTTCTAAGACAGTGTTTAGCTGTAGTTATAAGAGAGCAAAGAATATGAGGACACGAGTGTTGTGAGGACATGACCTCAACCTTTCTGCTGCATGAAGTGGATGACCAGCTCCTGGACCTTGTGTGCAGTCAGGTGATTGCAATAGGCTCTTCACACCCTAAAAAGGCTCATTTTTGTGTGCCAGATAAGCACCTAAAGGGAAGCTTGCTCAGTGTCCTGTTTAGGACTTCGTACTGTTTACCATGTGTTCACATTGTTAATGCTTCCTCAGCTGTTATCCAGAGGATTCCTATAAGAATCAGGGTTGCTGTCTGTAAGTTAAGCTTGCTGACAGGAGCACAGCACCAAGGTGTGCTGAACTGGAGCAGGATTTATAGAGGCTGCTCTTTTCTGGATGTTGGGAGCCAGTGTTGGTAATGGCAAGCATTAGAGCTCTCATGGGAGTACAGAGACCTCCCTTTGCCACTGGAGGCAAAAAATAAGGCCTGTGATTGATAAAGCCTCGTGCTGAAGGTCAAATGCTGAGCAAGGAAGTTTCTACATCTTTTGCTGTGCTTGTGAACTTTGCAGGTTGAAAATGGATAAGAGCGAGCCCACAGTGGTGGAGGCCAATGTTGGGGAGAGAGTCCGACTGCCCTGCACAGTGGAAGCATCACCGGCTCTCACCATCGAGTGGCAGAAAGATGGGCAGCCCCTGTCCTCTCCCAGGTGAGCTGCCAGGTGGCTCCAGCCAGTCATGAGAAGAGCCTCCTCCTTGCTTCTCCTTCCCTGTCTCCTCTCTGAGAGAACAGAGCTGTTGGCCGTGCAGCGAGGGCCTGTCTGGCTTTATGCTGTCCAGCTTCCTCCATTAGGGCTGGGCCGTACTGCTGACCTGCCCTGTCCTCCCTCCCTCACAGATGGAAGTTTGAATGGTGAACCCTTGAGGGAACAGCTGTGACACAGGGTCTACAAGTGAGCCAGGGCTCAAATTTATTCAGCTGCAAGGTTAGCAGAAAAAGAACACATGCCTAGCAAATTTGCCAAAAAACAGCTGGTCAGTGAGCAAGCAGAGGGAGATCAGGGCATCTGCAGTGAACTTCCACAGATACTGGTGCTGCTCTCCCTCTCTCTGCTCCCAGAAATCTGCTCTAGCAGCAGGTTTTTCCAGAGTCTTAAAGCATCAGTGCTGGGATTTGAGGACTAAGGGTTGCATTACAACCCCTGCAGCATTTGAGCTGCTAAACCTTTGCTGAGTGGAACTACAAAGTTGTGCACAAGGCTCAGCTTCATCTCTGCTGGCTGGGGTCCCATGCTGACCCAAGCAGAGGCTGAGGGATTCTGGCTTTGTTCCCCAGGCACAGGCAGCAGTCGGACGGGGCCCTGGTGATCAGCCGGCTCAGCTCTGAGGACCTTGGCTTCTTCACCTGCCTCGCCTCCAACGGCCGTGACCGCGACCAGCGCCACGTCCTGCTCCGGCCTCGAGGTACTGGTGGGTGGAAGCACACATGGCTCCTGTGCAAGGAGTGGGAAACAGGGCAGGCTCTGCAGGGCCAGCCTGGCTTCCTTGGCTGGCCGTGCTTCTTGCTTCACACCTACAGTTTAACAGGCATCTTGAGGGCAAGGGAAGAACGAGTTGTTTTACCCAGTGGTCATCTACATGTATATATACATCTACATGTGTATATACAGCTACATATATATCTCCAGTATATCATGGTGCTCCAGGCAACTGGGAAAAGGGATTGATAGCACAGTAAGAGTGACTCTCAGGGCCTTGTTACTGGGACTCTGGTGTGGAATGAGTATGAGAGCAAGAGAAACTAAGGAGATGGTTCTTCTATGCATGTGTCCAGCTGGAGGAGAAAGCTCTTTGGGACCTCTGTTACTTGTAATTTCTTGGGCCAAAGTCCTAGGAAATCCACATTCTCCATAGCAGCAACGGCACAGCCTCAAACATGCTGTTTCAAGGCCAGAGGCTTGTAGCTCATCATGGGATGTGTTGGACTTTTCCCATGAGGGAACGCTCCTACTCCCAGGGGGAGCATGACATTGTCTCCCTGCTAGTGATGACTTCCCTTCTGGTCTAGGAGAGCTGAGGATCACTGGTCTTCTGCCAAGCATCACAGTACCTGAGGGAGGGACTGCTCAGCTTCATTGTACAGTGACTGGCAACAATGTGAATATAAGGTGGTCAAGGTGAGCAAAAACGAGATGAAGCTTCCCTTTCCTTCTCTTCCCAAACCTCATCATTTACCCTCTAAATACTAATGCAGGGTGCCTGCCAGGTGTGGCAGAGACCGCAGTTATCAGCCCCACCTAGTATCACCCACTCTTTCTTAAAACAACTTGGATGTTACCCAAAAATCCTGGGCAAGATCCCTGTGGTATGTGGGGGTCATTAAGTTCATGTTCCAGCCAAATAAGGAGGAAATCAGACGTTGAACTAAGGTTTCATGGAGTTCAGAGGGATTCTGTGCTGGAAAACTAGTGACATGCAAATAACAACAACTAAAATGAATAATCAGAGAAAAAGCTTTAGTTGCTTTTTAAAAAACCCTCTCTGCCTCATTGTGAAAGACATTTTAGGTCCTCTTCTCCCAGCTTCCTGTTGCACCACTTCTCTCCTTTTACTGTCAAGTGGGAGCAAAGTGTCCTCTTACCTTGATAGTTTACCAGAAAACTCTGAATTTGTGCAAGTGTTTAGTGAGGGTTGTTTTTCCTGTTTGAAAATAATCAGTTCTGCTTGGAGCCTTCTTACAAACTATCGGGAGAGATGGACTGGTAAGTGTTGAAATTCCAAGGATTAAGACTTAAGTGGACCATCTCATACACAGAGCTTTTCTTCCATACATAAGATTGGTGTTTGAGCTAACCAAATGATGCATGTTTCAGAGTTGGAATGAAACCCTTTTCAGTGAAACAAATTTCATTTCGTTGGTAACTAGGAGTTCGTCATTCAGGCAGTTTTTCTGCGTGCACAGATTATTCCAGAAGGAACTGAACAGACACAATCTTGCTGGTTTTTTTAAACAAACTTTTAAAGGGAGAGGAAAGAGGGCGCATTGTTCACTACCCCATATGCTCATCAAGCAATATGTGCTGCTATCAATGCCAGCCAAACAAGTACTGCCAGACCACAACTTGGAGAGAGGGAAAGGCACATTGGATTTTCTCTTAGCTCCTCAAACCTCAAGGATGTGTGCTAGCAGAAAGGGCAATGTCTTTGCACAGAGCACACAGACACAGCTAGCTACCTCCCACACAGACACTGGGCAACGGATGCAGACTCGCTCAGGCTCATGTTACCACCCAACTGTAGGGCCAGGTTGTGCAGAAGATTTCTTCCTTCCTGCTGAACTTGTAAACATTCACCCCTTTCACAGAACATCGTTTTCCAAAGAGCACAGGCGGCTCCTTTAGCACCCACGGGTGGCAGTAGAGAAATACTTTGTTTTGCACCGCAGGAACGGAGTTCCCATGCGAGGGGATGGCCACCACATCCACCTGTCCCAGGATGGAAGGCTGACTATCAGCAACGTCCGAGAGGCCGACGAGGGATCCTACACATGCAGCGCCTACAGCAGCAGCAGCTCAGTCAGTGCCAGCTCGGAGGTGAAGGTGCTGAGGAGCCGGCCTAGCAGTGAGTACAGCCCAGCCTTCCTGCTTCTCCCAGCGCCATGCCTGGCTCCTGGCCACTGTCACACCCATTGTGTGTGCCAGTCCAGCACCAGCCTTGGGCTTCGGGGAGCAGCAGGAGCCTCTGGGTCGTGCTGCCTCAGGAGCCCTGCTTTCCACGGACAGAGGAGCAGGACACTGGAAACACCCTGACCACAGCACTGGGAGCCGAATTAACTTCCTGAGGCCAAAGTGCCATAACTGATTGACCAAATAGTTGGTTGCATGATTTGTCGTTGGACTTTGGACACCATCTAGCTATCTTTACATAGCGGGTAGGTAGAGTAGTCTCTCCTCTCCTTGGAAACTACATTTTACTCCTGTATCTCACCAGAGGTGTCTGTTTCATCTTGAAACTCATCATCTCCTTCTTGATGTTGGACTAAATTTAGAACTAGAGGGGTGGAGGAAGCAGGAACGTGCTGTGTCTTTTGGGAGGGAATAGCAGTCTGAGGATAAATTTACAGCTGGTTCACCCTTTGCTTGGCTGCAGCTACTGTGAGTCACGTGGACCTGAGCAGAGAGTGCGTGGACCAGCCCCACCTCGCCAACTGTGCCCTGATCCTGCAGGCCCAGCTCTGTGGTAACGAGTACTATTCCAGCTTCTGCTGCGCCAGCTGTGCCCGCCACCGCCCCCAGGGCAGCCCCGCACACCCCCGCGGCTGACGGCCACGGCCACCGATAACGGACTGGAGGTCTCAGCTCTGTTCTTGTACTGCATGGGACACTTCTAGGAACTCTGACCTGCTGGAAGGCTCAAGAGGGTGAATTGAACAGCGTGTAGTGGGTGTAAATGCTCAAAGGCGGGAGACCCACCACCCGCAGGTTTATTGTAAACTCCTTTTCCCCTGTATGCCTTGCTGTACCTAATCCATCTCTTAAGAGTAGTTGCTGTCATACACAGAAACCGGATGATAGTAGGGATGATGTGAAGAGAAGGCAGATGACCAGCATGAAAGAGGGAGAGACCAATTCTTCATGTAAGCAGGAGAGAAGTGCTCTTAAACACATAATCTCTGAAGTGTTTGAAGATGGGCCTGAGCCATTCCAACCGAAGCACTAATGAGCCATGAACATTTCTTCCTCCAATGAGCATTGCTGAACAAGTGCTCCTGGGGAGTACTTTCCATCTAAATGCAAAGGACTCCGGCCCCAAGAAACAGCTTGATGCATATAAAATTAGTGTTCAGGTCCTAGGAGATTACTGGCTCTCGGGATGCAGCTCTAATGTCATGTTACTGTAGATGTTTTATTCCAGCAGGCCTTAGACAAATTTCTAGTAGGGTCAGTTTGGTTTCTACTTGACTGCAATCAGCTTTGGAGTGTAATGCAGAAGCAATGCTTCACAGAAAGTGTAAGACAAAATAGAAAACTACTTTTAGCCCTTCCTGAAGCTAGGGGTAATTTAGATGAATATACCCAACACCGTTACCTGTTCTGAGGTGCTGCAGTTTAAACAGCACTCATTCTAGGGAGGCTCAGCAGGTAATCTTTTTCCCCTGAGCCAGAACTGTGCTGTTCTGGCATTGTTCTCAGTTTGGGCAGAGGCTAATAATAAGCACACAGAAATACATGTGTAGGGGCATTTCACTTGCCAGAACAAACCTTCCAAGGATCTGCTCTCAGTTAAATCCAGGAAAGCCTGGTTCTGCATGTGGCCTGGGCTGATGCTACAGGCTAACAAGTCAAGACTTCCAGATGCAGAGCAGCTGTAGCTGTAAAGCATCCTTCATTTCAAGACTCACATGGAGTGGCAGCAAGCGTGCATCTGAGGCTCCAAAAATCTCAGGCATTATGGGTGGGGAGGTGAGATTTTATTATATCATATTAAACCAGAAAAGGCTCTTGGGTATCTTCAGTATCTCAAAATTGAATTACTTTTGAGCAAAAGGATTCTTTTACTGTCTCCACAGTACCGTTCTACGCTAGCATCAGCCCTGACAGTCCCCTTCTTCCTCATTCTAGACTTGGATGGGTTGATCATAATTATTAGCAACATTACCCATGTATTATTTACATCAATGTAGCTATAGACTGGTGTGTAGATGTTGATATTTTGGTTGGGGGGATGGAGGATTGGGTTTTTTTACTTTTGTCTTCTACTTGTGTTACTTTAGGGCTTTTAAGAAATGCAGCTAATTTGGGACTTTGCTCATAGCACTCTCCTCTCCTTCAGTCATGACTCAGGACCCATCAGGGCAGCAGCAAAACATAGGTGTAAATTGTCAGGGCTGACAGCCTAGAGCTGGTTTGTACTCTAAACCCAGTAAATCAGTTCACATGGACCTAAAAATAAGAATCAGTGACCTAATGACTGCACTCCCATCAGCACAGGTATGGTTCAGGACTGGACACACTGTCTAGGATGTGAACAAACAGCAAAGTCTACAAGCAATCCAGTACAGGAGAGACAGGTGACAGTCACAGCTATTTGGGGCTGGGTCCTTCTGTGGTCTGATAGATTCTGTTTGCTAGGAAAAAAACAAAAATACTTATTTTGCATTTAAGACCCTCGGATTTGATTAAGGAAAATTTCCTCTGCTGGAATGCAGGGCAGGCATTACAGTATAAGGTTTGAAGTGGAAATCATTGGATATTTCAGAACAATGAGATGGTCCTGAAAACATCCACTTGTGTCTGTACATAGTTTTGCATATAACATCTCAGACCAGCACCTTTTTCTCTGTGTGTGTGTATAGGATATTTTACCATTTCAGTATATGATACAATTTTTGCCTTTTGAGAGCAGGGACTAATCAGAGACTCTGTAAATTCCAGTCATTTTGAAGCTCTCTCTCTTCCATGTGTGGCATCAAGGGGTAGTCAGAGTCTGCTCAGGAGCATGGTTAGAAGTGGATTCTGGATGTATCAGACCCTTTTGTCCCAGAGTAAGTAGCCAGTCCTGTAAAATCCCTTTCCAAGATGTGAGAGGCCCTGTTTTTAGAATATTTAAATATTCTGTGTAGTCAGCTGTCATTTAAACTCTATGGTTATATAAGATGGAGCCAGGAAGTGCTCTCTCCAGAGTCCTGAGGGCTGTAACAGCCCCCTGCCTGCTGATGGGCAGAACTTTAACACTGGAAGTGCTTTGGCTAGTGGAGAGTTTATGCTGACCTCCTTTCAGCAGCCCAATCGTGGCAGTAAGGGTGGGATTGACAGGAATGCAGCTCCCTGCTGTAAATCCATGCCATCAAGTTAACTAAAGGATCTTTACATTTCTTCTGACAAGATCAGCTTCCCCCTCTCTTTAGTATCACTTCATCACCTTCTCAAGGTTTACTTTTTTTTATGTGAGAATCAAAATGTTAGTTTTCTTCTCTAAACAATGGCTTGTAGGAAGTGCTTATCTCCAGGGCAGGAGAAGGGTGTAGCAATACTGGGCTATTTTCAGCTTGATCTTGGGGCCCTTACTGTGAAAGATACTTAACTAACTGCTTTCTTTCCTACTGTAAATGTCTTTAAATACTTGTTTACTTTTTGAAAGCTGAAAAAAATGTATTGACACCAACTCCAATCCCAGAGGGAGTGTTTGCATTACTACTCATAGCACACTGAGCACGAGGGAAGAGCAGGTAAGAGTCTGTAATGTCAGAGGTTGTCGTTTTCTAGACTGTGACTGTAAGACTCGCTGTACTCGCCTGGAAATGGAAACTGCTGGCAAGCTCAGATCTGAGGGCCAACAAAGGGAGTGTTTCTTCCCCTTCAGGTTATGGAGTCTGACTTTTTTCCTTGTGTCTAAACTGATGTGTGCCCATGAGAATTTGGTAAGAACCAGTCATGCTAACAGGGTAGATATCAGCTCACTGGGAGAACAGAAAAAAGGTGAAAATACATTTCATCTTATATGGCTCTTTTTAGTAGGAGAGGAAAGTAAGAGTTTTCCTTTTTGCCATTACTGAATGTTACTATCCTCATCTTTGTCTCTCTGTAAATATTCAGTGACAGAAAATACAGTCCTGCAAACCCAGAATCTGATGTTTTCAGTAAAGGCCTCTATTTTAGAGCTTTAAGAGTTTATGCATCACAAGGATATTTTGAAATTCAGTTTTAAAGTTCAATGCAACCTAACAGGTTGTAGAAAATGAGAGCCATTAAGATATTATTCTTAAGCTGCTAGATCAGCAAGCAGTGCTCATCCACATTCACCTTACAAGACAGAAGATACCCAGAAGGGCAAATGCTGAAAACTGAATTAGGGTGGAAAAGAAATCTCTCACAGACAGTGCTTCTACCACCAACATTTATTTCTGTTAAAGCAGATTATAAATCATCAGTACAAATATATATAACTTACATTTGCTTGTAAGGCCAAAGTTTAAAAGTAAAGTTAAAATGAGATGGTTTTCACAAGTCACCAGAGGCAGAACCTGGACCAGCTGCAGCCTTAACCACAAGGTTTCACAAATCAGTGGGAAAAAATAAAACGGAAGTTAAAAACCTCTAAGAACTATTGACAGACAAACATAAAATGGTTTCCCAGGCAGCCCCAGGACATAGATATGATGACAGTAAGTTGTCACAGTAGTGTTAGAACCAATAGATTAAGACAAAGAAACTGCAGCAATATATGAAAGGAAAAAAAAAAATCCATACTATATAGAATATGTAGGTTGATTCCAATAAAAACCAGTAAATTCTCCCCATGGTTCTCAAACCATGACAATACTGTTCTTTAATTTTCTTTATTTAAAACTACGATATAATGACTTATTGGTTGTGATTGTTGTTGCAATATGCTACTTACAATGAACAGGTACAAGAACAAGCTAGAGCCCCTTTTTCCACCCCCCCCAATATTACTTACTATAAGAATCAGCGATAAATCAATCTTATGTACAATTTCTTACATCCAACCCCCTTGTTTTTTTACCTTTGGCAAGATTACTTACAACTCATACAGCTTTTAATATCCAACTATTTAAAATATTCTAAATGCATAAAAATAAAGATTTTGGCTTTACTTTATTCTTTACATATAATATTCACTTTGTTACTCAAAATGGAAGCTCAACTTTTTCCACAAACCTAGCTTTTGCTAAGGTGACATCATCCCACCCATATCCACCCCCCACCCTACCCAATTCTTCCCTGAGGGGGAACATCCAGGGCTTGCAGGGCATCAGGAGGACACAGGTACAAACATCTGCCTTCCTTTCCGTGAGATGACTGATGTTTCTGCAGAACAGGCTTTGGGACTGGGTGCCTTTCTTTGCTCCATTTGACTTCCAGCTTTCCAAGAGAGGAGGGAATGCAGACTGGGGTGGCTCCAGGATTCCTTTTAAGAACTGCACATTAAATTCTCCGTGTGTTTCCGTCCTCCCCCTGCTTGCTCCCTCTTTCTAACCCATTTTTGTTTGAAGGGACCTTTGGGATTATCAAAGCAAACTGATCAGAAACAGTCCCCTCTGCTCCCTTTATCCCTCTATCCTAATGTACAATTTATCCACCCCCACAGGGCGCTTAAAGTTCGATCTCGAATGTCTTCTGTAGGTCGCTGGAGAAGGGGTTGGTGGGGGAGGGGTTGGTGCGCTGCTTCGCCTTGCCCTCCAGAGCCGCCCACTGCGCCTCGAAGGGGTCGACCTGCGGGGCGGGGGCGGGCGGCTGCGAATGCTTGTCCTCGGCAGCCCATTTGCCCCCCTCCACGCCGTTGAAGGCGGCGGAGCCGTTGTGCTGCGCGGGCGGGTGGAAGAAGGGGCTGGCAGTGGCGCTGCTGCTGTCGTACTGAGGGAGCGGCTGCTGCTTCACCAGGCTGGGGGACTGGTGCGGGTGCGCCGCTGGAGCGTGGCTGGCAGTACCAAAGACGTTGGCCACCATCTGGGAGGGTGTGATCCCGACCACGGGGACGCTTGGGGCTGCATAGGTCATCCCATTTGCTACAGCGTAGGGCTGAGCTGGAATAAATGCCGGCTGCATGGGCGGTACCACGCCCACCGGCACGGGCTGAGGCGCAATGAAGGTGCTGACTGGGAAGGCTGGTGCTGACTGGGAGGCTGGAGCTGCTGGAGGAGGCTGGAGCAGTGGCTGTGGGGCAGGGGCTGAGGTTGGCTGCTGCTGGGCTCTGACAGTCTTTGAGACCTCTTCCAACCAGCGGTCTGCCTCTGAGGGAGTACGTCTGTGACTTCCTTGGAAGAGACTTGGTGAGGCCGCACCCGAGGAGGTGCTGCTCCATTCGGTGCCTGGGAAGGAAAGCATGGGCAAGTCACCAATATTCCCACTCCTCATCCTTTTATTGGTTAGAAAGACTGGAGGGTGTACACAAGAGCACACAGGCCTCCTCGTGCCACGACTGAAAGACGCTCCCACATTGGAAGCATCTTTATGCATCCACTGCACTGTTCTGTTCTAGGAAGGCATTCGTCAAGATGAGGCAGGTAAGAGCTTCTTCACTAAAGTGCAGATTTATGGGGTTTTTTTCTTCATAGCAGACATCTAAGACTTTAGGGTACGCAGGAAAGCTGCTGCCTGCGCTCATAACTTGGTGGCAATGATCTAGTCCATAATCACTAATCCTTCTAACTGGGGAGTATTAATTTCTGAATGCACAGCTCAGGACTGGTGGACTTGGAACCCAGAGGTCTAATAAACTGTTCTAAAGACAAAGTCTGGTACTCTTACAAGGCCAAGCAGAACCTACTAGCGAAGTTTCTCTCGTGGAGTGGCGCTTACACCATGAAATGAAGTAACTCAGAGTGCAGCCTTCTAGCACCTGTGCCCACAGGTGACAGCCATTCCACCTTACACAGTGCAGACAAGGCCTGGAGGGACAGACCCAACTTACTAAACAGAAGAAATGAACCTCTAAAGCTTTTAAGCAACCACCTTATATCCCTCCTTAATGTACACTACTGCAGATAACACATAAAAATTATTTTGGGCACACACAAATTCTTTCCCTTTTATACACACAAACTTGCATACAACTTCATTACTTCCTTTTTAAGCACTGATTTTATAAAATGCTGCCAAAATAAGAATTAGTCCAGGTTATAGACCCAGAACCAGCAAGTTCATCGCTTCCCTCCATCCACTCATGCAGAACGCTACTACTTCCAGCTTTTGTTCCTGTTCCTTCCACTTGCCATTAAGTGGCACTGACAGCTGTCTCAGGGGCTCAATTATGCTTTTGATGCAAATTCTTACAGCAATGCACCGGACCTACTTCCAATCTTACCAGTGACCACGGCTGCAGCTCCAGTATTAGCAGCAGGAGCATGAGCCCAAGGATTGGTTTCACGAACTGGCATAGCTGTGGACACTACAGCAGCTTGGGATGGTTTAGCAGCAAGCACACAGAAGGCAGAGGCAGTGCCATTAACTAAAATGGGAGCAGACAACATCAGTGCGATTAATTCATGCAAGGCATGCACATGACTGGAGTATTAGTGGGCCAGGTCACACCTACCAACATACAACACTTTTAGACACTTCCACATGACAGGAGTTTGTGTAATTAGCCAATGGACTGACAGTCAATAAAGGTAGTAAATTTCATTTCACCAAGCCAACGCTTGTTAAGAGAATCATGGGATAGTGGATTTTGATGTCCCTTAGGAGGCCTTGAGTTCTGATGACTGACTGAAGTTAAATTTGTTGTTTCTATAAGGAAGAGAGCTGGCTCACCAGCAGTTATTGTACAGTTAATTTTAAATTAAAAAGAACATGCTGTAGATACAAAGTAACAATAACTACATTTAACACCGAGAGGTTCTTTTTTCACACAACCTCTATAAAAGCAGAGCAATGAAATGAATACTAATGGCCGCTATGAGTTCTAGAGCTGGCATTTTTCCACACCTTATCTAAGAATTTGGGTAAAAAATAGTATTCATGGTGGCACAAAATCCCTTCCCTTGTGAGAATTGGTTCCTATAACACACTCCTGTGCAGTGCAGGAGGCAGAATGACAAAACAGCCATTATCTCAAAGCCAGTCCCTTTTATAGGTAACTATCGTGTGGTAGGTGCATGAACTTATTGTTAAAAACAAAACCACAGAAAAATTAAACAGACAAGATGAATAAAGCAGGACGCATTCACCCAAAATACTGGTAACAGGACTTGCACAAGAAATTAAGACCATGTGTTACTGGAAAGCAACATTATGTGCATTCAAGCCTCATCCAGCACCCAAAGAAATCACAAACCTTGAAAGGCAGGAGACTGTGGTGCAACTACTGTCACTGGTTTTGTCATGGGGGCCGAAGAGAAAGGATCTTCTGATGGCGTGCTGAAAGCACTGGTGATCTGAGAGCACAGGGCACTAATGCTGTCTGTTTCCCCTTCTACCTCTGGGACTAAAATGTAAACAGAATTCATTAAATTGAAAGTTTAAAGGATACAGAAACAATTTACAACTACCAATGTGAAACTGAAATATAATTAGTTCCCTTATGTCCTACATGTTCTTGCTACTGATTTGCATGACAGCCTATTTTTTCACATTAGTGTTGAAGATCTGGCCTGAAATAGAACACCACATGAATGTATTCTGTGATTAAGTCAAGAGGGCAAGGAGATCACTGTTCCAGATTTAAAGGATGCTCGTATCAGAAAATAAAAAGGCTTTTCTACAGTTTAAGTAGAGATCTAAATCTTTCAGCATTAAAGTGCTAAACTTCTGAAGGGTTTGGCTCTAAGATTTGGCATTCTGTGAAATGAAAATACTTAAGATAGATTTAAGTGTTCCAACAACCTACTTGTAGAGTAACTAGATGAACTTTAAATGTACTGACAGCAATGCACAGCAGCAAGTTCAGTCTAGAGTTAGTGCTGATTGTTCCAGTTCAGTGGTAGCTGAAATCCCCAGTTCCTGTGCTAGAATCATAAAAGCAAAAGCTGAATGCTCAGATAAAATGGATGCTCAGTTTTAAATGAAGCATCAGTATCATGTGGATAATGTAACATCTGGAGTAAAGCTGCCAGCTTACCAGATGTTCTCATTATTACTAATAGCAGTGTTTTCCAAAAGTACCGATCATCAGTCCGTCATTGCACAGAACTGACATGAGCAGGCATAGTCAAGCACAAAATAGTGTAAGAAACATAAAATGTCTGCACACAACATGCACCAGATCTAAAATTCAGGGGGAGGCATGCCCAAAAATTGATTCTTTGAGGGATATTCCAATACAGTGCATGCAGTGGGACAGTAAGCAGCACTGGCAGTGGCATATATGGGAACATGCATCCGAAATGTTCTGAATCATGAAAAATTGAGATTGTGGTGTGCTCAGTGACTATCACTACTGAGCAGTGCACTATTACTGTAAAACTGATTGGCTCAGTGCTGCTCTTAAAGACAAGTCACTAAACAAAGATTACGAAAGAAGTCAGACTAAGTATTTTTGTTGTGTTTGCCTTTGCCATAGTAATTTTTACTTCAAAGCTTAGAACCCTAAAATCAGCTCTGCTGCCAAGAGAGAGTACAGCTGGTCTGAAGGATAACTCCTAGCTAAGGGAACTCAAGGACATTATGCAAGATAATGAACACCCCATGAGATTATGTTGGGATGACTCTTAGAAAACCTCACTAGTCTCATGTGAAAACTGTACCACGTAATCCTGATACAGCCAGATGTACCACCTAAACAGGTAAGTTCTCTTAATGCAACAGGAAAAGCAATTTCATTGCTCTGAAAAAGAATTCAGACAGGCAGAAGGACAGACTGCAGAAGAGCATCACATGATCCCAAGACAAGTGGTTAAGGTCTTGAAGGGATTTGTGTCTCAGGATGCCCTGACAGTAAGTGGAAGAACTGGTTCAGTGACTCAGAGGGAAGAGCCAAAACTTACTAATTCACCAACACCCATTCCTGGAACACTTCGAGCTGTGCTCCAGTACTTCAGATAGCAATCAGAACTGTCTTCTGCATGTGACCTCCACATTTGAAATTCTTGCCTTTTCCCAAAGCAGAAATTTTCTGACATGGTGATGTTTGCTCATGATAAATGATCAACATGAGGCAGGCAGAAGGATTTACTAGAAAATAAGGAGTTACTTGAAGCCACAGAGAAGGAAAGGAGGAAGAGACAATTTAAGGCAATGTTTCACTGGAACCATTTGGTTTTACCTGAGTTTTTCATGGGGAAATCAGTCTTCCTTTGCACTGTTGAAGGCAGCTCATTAATTCGCAAAGACAACTGGCGTTTAAAAGGAGACATCTTTTGGCTAAGGGCGGGGAAGCCCCTGAAAGAGCCTTGCCTGGCAAGCTGTTCTATGGGGGCGTGCCGCCGTGGGATAGCGTGGGGGTTGCTCATTTCTTTGTCCAGAGAGGCAGCAACTTCAGCAGTAGGAGAGGTTGGTGAGCCAGAAGAAGGGGCAGTATTGTTTGGTGCAGCACCTGGTGCTACTGTTTTCACTTCTGTTTCAACTGCTGGAGGAAACAGGGTGAGGTTAGAAGACTAAAGCAAAGTATTGTTCAGCTGCCTACCTGTACTCCCATTTGTTTTGAAAAGAGAAATTGCAGGAATTTGCATAACTAGTACTCTCTAAATGAGTTTCTAATAGCACAGCAGAAACACAGTTTCTGTGTACTTTCACTGTCTTTACCACCTTACCTGACACACACCCAAGCCCCACAGCCTTTTAAGGCAAGCCACTTCCTAGAAAGGATGGTCTTACACATGTATTCTTTCTAGCTGTTTTTGAGATCCCAGCTCTAGAAATACTTGTGATTCATTTATGGTTAAGACTGAAAAATGTATTGTGTATTTGAGACCTTTACTTTGCCTCACACAGAACCATGGACAACACATTACTACCAACTGTATTAAGTGAGTTAGGGCAGCACAGCTGAGCAGCAGCAGGGAACAGAACACAGCTCCAGGACCCTCTTTAAAAGCCACCCTCCCAGCCCTGCAGAATCAGCAGCAGCAGCCAAACACACTGCACAAACTCTAGCAGGCCAAAGGTAGCAGCAGCACTTAAGAGGTTG
Source organism: Phainopepla nitens (assembly GCA_013400175.1). Taxonomy (NCBI): domain Eukaryota; kingdom Metazoa; phylum Chordata; class Aves; order Passeriformes; family Bombycillidae; genus Phainopepla; species Phainopepla nitens. Next base: position 709,915 of record VXBQ01009273.1, on the reverse strand, counting down.
GGCTGCAGCTCCCAGCTCCTCCAGGAAATACATTACAGGTAGAGGGGAATGTGCTTCGAGGCAGAGCCAGTCTCTGAGCTGACAGGCCTTGCCAACACCAGACACATTTGCAAGGAGCTCCTCTGTCACTTCTGTACAGAATTTAGCTACAATGTTACTACCCAATCATGAGTTAGTTGCAGTGGAATCTCCTCCAACTTAAAGTCAGCTGCTTCATTTTGGAGGGCTTTGCATAGCACAATGCTCCTATCAGACAGGCCTAATGCCAGAAATGTTGGATTAAGATTTGTTTAAATAATGACATTTATGATTAGAATTGCAATGGGGAGATTTTTCCACCTCTAAGAAAACTCTTCCTCACCCATAAATAAATAGGCTTTGGGGGCAACAAACACAGCTCATCAACACAGAAGGACAAAAGGAAATCTCACTATCCTGGTATGAACTCTCATTTTACCTATACTGTTTTCCAAATATTTTAGAACAAGCAATAACATTTTCTTTGACACATCAGCAGAATATCTAAAAGTCTGATAAAGAGAGGAATCAGACTAGGGATTTCTGAGGAGCTGGATTGGTAGGAGGAACTAATTATGTTGTCTTGCAAGCTTCAGTACCCATGAGCTGCAGCTGCTCATTCAAGTGAAACTTTTCTAATCAGTCTTTCTTGGAAAGGATTTCACACACCTTCATTGAGTCAAGACTTTGACTCATGCCCTCAAGTAACAAAGGCCTTGTGTTTAAGCTTCATTTAGCACATTCTAAAACTAACGTATGGAAACAAGCAGATGGATGATGAAAATGATGATTAAAGTTTTGCAATAAAGGGGCAGCATAAAACTTGCTGTGGAATCCTCTGAAACAAAAGTCTGACTTCACTGTGAAGCAGGTTATAAACAGTATTTATAATACTTTTTTTTTATTAGCTGTAGAACTCCAGGCTTTGTAATAAAACTTGAATAAGGAGTTCCACTTTCACTCAATTTCAGAATACCTTATCTCCTCTCAAATCAGTTAAGTCACTAATTTTGAATGCAATTAATATTCAAACACCTGTGTGTTTTATGGGGAGGAAGAGGTTATTCTGGATTTTTTTTTTTTGGAAAGCAACCTGTGATTGATCTGTTCTTCCCTCACGCAGTATAGCTCTATACATACACTCTGTAACCTGCCTTAAAAATCAAAATAAAAATACATTCTTTTCTAAGAAAAATGCATATAATTTTTGGTTCATTTACCACAAGCATTAGATTACATAAATGATTACCTTGTGTCTGGCAAGCTTTATTGTATTTTTAACAATTTTCTAATAAGGCCTTTTAGTATGGTACCTACAGTGTTCTCTGCCAGAAAGCAGCCTGACAAAACAAAGCAGAAGGAGCTTTCACATATGAAGCCACTTGCCCCTTTTCTAGAAGACATGGGAAAATGCCGAGTGAATTTGGGAGTATTTTTCATCTTATGACCTGACAAGGGTCTGGGAATATGATCTGAACACAGTAAGGTTCAAGAGCAGGAATGCTGCAAGGACATGAAGCTCCGATCCTCACAGAGGCCTCAATGCTGGTTCAGCTCGCTGCAGACGATTGCTTAAATTGCATCCCATACCTTTAGCATCCGGCATCTGTCTCATAATTTCCTCTCTCTCTGCTTGTTCAGTAGCTGTAGTGACCCTGAATGACCCCTCTCTAGTGAATGTGGTTCTGCTGGCATCAAAGGTGGCAGTCACTCCACACTCCTTCTCTCGCTTCTGCTTTCGCTCCAGGCATGCTGCAAACGCACAGCCCACGGCGTGACTCAACCTTTCCCCCTGCACAAGACAACATTGCACCACACAGTGACTGAACAGAAACATACATGTGCTTCAAGCATCACAAACTGATAACCTGCTCTTACAAGACAAATCTAATTAAGGCGTTAAAGAAAACTACTTTAATTGTATTTCAGCCTTAAAACTGGTACATAAAGACTCCCAGCTCCTAATGCACAAGCCATGCTCAAGAAGGCCACCCAGGAATCAATGAGATTGTTGGATGATCTGTTTAGTTCAACTGCTACTAAAATGCCAGTGTGATAACGTGCCTGCACCAATCCCTTGCCTCTAGATACATCTGTGCACAAAGAAACTCTCATGAAGCCCTCTTAAGGTGTAAGTCCTAAAGCACAGTTGAAGTGCTGTTCTTGGAGAAAGTTTACAGAGGGCTCAGGGAGACACTACCCTTGTGTGCACCTATGAAAGTTAAAAGTACAGTGGTGACTACTCACAGCTCTTAATGGTCCTGACCAAATGCACAAGTTAGATTTAGGAGTGCCTAATGAAAAGCACTGCCATTATTCACCAGAATAATCCACTATCCAACACTGTAAAAAGGAAATTCAAGTCGGAGGAAGTCCAGCAACCCAGCTGATACAGCTGCCACAGTTGAATCAGAGGCACTATTGCTACCAGTAGCTCAACTCATCTATCATAATCAGTAAGTGAATTGACCTGTTATTCACAGATGAAAACAGAAATGTTCCAGCTCTAATGTAAGTTTTACTGGGAATTTCTGACTTCATTGTTTAAAGAGAAATGATAAATTATAAAGCACCATTGCTCTGAACATGCAGCTCTGGGGAGTTCACGCAGTGAATTTGCATGAGGTTTCAAGCACTTTGTGTAACATAGGCAGGAATCGACAAATAGCAAAGAGAAGAAAAAGTCAAATCAGGGAGTTAAATAACTTACCTAAGCCTACACAGCAAGAAACTGATTTTAAACCTACTCAAAACATTTTTGTCACTCAGAAGCAAATAGAATGCTAATTTAATTCAGTTTAACTCCATCTCTTAACATTCAGATGACTTTCCATTCAAGATAACACTCACATACAAGATGCTGCATTCATAACCAGTCTGTATTTACTCACTATGATTTTATTCTGGAAAAACTGTCATTGCTGTTTCAGTTTTTGGCTGTAAACATTTTCAGATGAGAAAATTTTCTGTCTATTCTTAGAAGACTAGTTCCCTTCTGCTGGAGATTATCTGAGGCTGACTGCACTCCTTTTACACACAGGCTGAGCAGCATTTCTCTCCATAAGACGGCACCACAGGCGGATGGCAAATATTTCAGATACAGGGAATTAGAATTAAACTAATTTACAAGAACTAAGTAATATCTCAGCTGGAGTCAAAACATACTGCACCATTCCAGGTATTCAAATTTTCTGCCCTTTACTTCTAGCTAAGAGTGGGAGAGCTGGCCACACACCACATTCAGCTTACCGTGTCCTTCACAGCCATGAAGCAGTGGCAGATCCAGCGTCTCGTTGTGCCGTCGCGGCAGATGTATGAGAACGCCCGGTCAAAGTTCCTGTCTGGTGCGCAGAAAGAAACCTTCTCTATTGTCTGATCGACTATAAGATCCTAGAGGGAAAAAATCCCCCCCACCATAAAAGAAATGTGAGGAAATACGGCCAAGCACTTGAACAACTCAACGTCCGGAGGAACTGCACAAAAATGAGTTATACTAAAAAGGGGACAACCTGATGTGGCTGTAATTATCTGTTATCAGTCATCATTCAGAATCTGTTCCCAGCACAAAACAAAAAGAAGAGATGACATTCTCCAACCCCCATCTTTGGGAGAGGTGTGCCAAGGCACCACTGAAGAATTTAGGGACCCAATGTATTCCTATGACCTCTCCTCTGGACTATGGAGGCACAGGTTATTTTATTTTTACAGCAGCTCCATAGTCTTGCAACCACAAAGTCCTTGCTGTGGTTAAAATGCAATGCTGAAACTTTGGGGAGACCTCTGCAAGTGTGAAAAGCTCTTGCAGCTGCTACACAAAGAGCAAAACTCATCTCCCAGTCAGTTAAGCAGGGATGCAAGAGAAAAGCACCAGCAGCACTGGTAGCACCAAATGTTCTCTATTTAATCCCATATATGGGAGAAATGTTTCTAAATAGGAGATAGTGCAATTGACTAGATTATGTCATCCTCATTAAAAATTAGTTTTTTAATATATTTTTCCAAATGATTTCATTTGGTGGCTAGTACTTGGCACCTCTGCTGATGTAAACAACCACCAGGAGGCAATAGTTTATTTTCTTTTTAAATCCTGTACTTTTAATTACCTCCAGAGTCTGCACAACTTATTAAAATTCAATTTGAAAATATTACATATATGTAGCAATATTTCTAAAAACAATACATGTATTATTACTTTTACATGAGGCAATCAGTAGACTGAATTCATTCACATCAGTATGTTTGTTTTAGAAAGTGAATTCTTGAGAGAAAGCAACTTCAGCTCTGATGAGCCATACCACCACAGCAGCTCTGGAGAAGTCTAATCACAACCAGGTATCTGACAGGCACTTGCACTCCAGAGGGATATGAATCACCTCTGCCTGTCAGTGTTGGCTTGGAGAAATCATCTTTCAGGTTGACAGAAGTGAGCATCAATTGATACGAACATAAAACAAACTATTTCAGACTGACAAGAGTTAAGACTGTTCTCACAGCCATGCCATCTTTTAAAATTCTAGTGCATTCATGGTGCTAAGGCTAAAGCTCTTATTTCTAATTGCCTACATCAACATAAAACCAAGAATCATTTGCTCTTACTTGGACACATGTGCTTTGGTGGTACACCATGTGCTAATTCATAATAAAATAATTGTAATTTCACAGTAAAAAAACTGTAAAACAAACTAGAATCATTCTACAAATATATTTGTTTTCCACTTCAGACCAATATCTTCGATATTAAAGATTATGAAATTTGATATATGCATTTACTATTTAGTTTGAGTCTGAAGCTACAATCTCCCTATTTAATTTACTCTCTTCACTGCATTTTTGGAAGCTCTTGTTCATTCTTGTCCATTCTAGTCCATCCATTGGATGCATGAAAATTATATTGATCAATACATACATGTGAGTTTGCCTATTGAGTTTGCCTGTGAGTGTTACTATTGCAACCTTTGGCAGTGGTGCAGTACAAAGTCCAGGGACTCTTCAAGTTCACTGCCAACAGAACTTATCAGGAAAACAAATGCTTGTTGCAGTTAATGCAACAAAAAATACTCCAAGCTCGTGCTACACCTGCCACATCTTACAAAATGTGTCTTTAGAGCAGTGTGGAATTACCTGGAAAGAAATCAGCAGGTGTACATATGTTTACAAAATAAGAAATTAAACTAAACTACATACTTCAGTCTTCCTTTCAAATACCAACATTTGCAGTAACATAAAGACTGGTGTCCATTTAAAGATAAAGCACATACATTATTATAGAGAGATTTAAAACTTTTGCCCAGGGAAATCTAACCTTTGTTTTCTCATCTACAACTCTGAGTCCATCCGCCGAAACCCACAGGACTGCTTTGACGGCCTTCTTCCCAGACTTTCAAGAAAAGAAAAAAAAAAAAAAGGAAACAAAACAAAACAGTTTTATGCCAACAGCCAATTGCCTCCCACTTCCCTCTCCAAGAACTATAACATTAAGTGTAGATGAAGTCCATGGTCAGTAGGGTGCCCAAAGCTCAATCCAAGTTGCAAAACATTAAGAGAACCAAGCCAAAGCCAGTATTTCAGAAACAGCACGTTGTGGGGATGGGGAGAGGGCACAGGACAGGTGAGGCAGAAATAAGGTGTACATCCACTGACAGTAAAGAATTCAAGACTGACCAAGTGGGTGAAGAATTCCACTAGAGTCAGAAGACACTCATTCATAAGGAGTTACACCACAGGTAGCTTCTTCAGCACAAGTTTAAATATAGGAAAATTCTTACCTGGTATTTCCACCAGCCCTACCCTCTGCCCCCATAGTCCTATAGCAGAATCATGGCATCACCTTAAACCAGTGTTAAAAGCGCCCCAAAATCATCAGTTACTGTGTAGCTTATTAAGCTCATAAGCTTAATGCTAAGATCAATCACCCAAATATGTTTCACTAATTTATTCAGACCTAAATGTCATACCTTGGGAGATAGGTATAAAAATAGGATTTCTTAACCCTTTGGTGTGTATCTGGAAAAAGCAGTGGTGTGTGGCAGGCAGGCGCAGCGGAGAGCGGTCTGGCTTTTATCCAAAACCTGACTGTGGGAACTTTCAGCTGCCACAAGCTGAGGCTGAGTAAAAGTGGGGAACACAGGAAGGCCTCAGGAGCCATTTAAACTACAGATTCTTTCCAGGCTGTTTACTTTTCAAGGAAAAGTTACAGAAAACAGTATAAACACAATATTCTTCTGAAGGCAATTCATTGAAAAGAAAATAGATCAATGTAATTTTACTGGTTGTTACAGAGAACTCCTACTAGAAAACTAATACCTTTTCTTTTAGTATGGCACTTTAATTCACAATCCCCCTACTTTAGCCAGTTATTAAAATATTATCTTCATGTGTTTTGAAGCACTGGGTTTACTCAATCTGTGGCTGCTAATGGCACCCACCAGAAACCACTGCAGGGAGTGGATAAAGCAACAATGGGGAGAGGGAGAAAGATGAAGGGGTTTCAGCTAGTGGCTTCAAACTAGAATTGCAACTATTTTATAGTTTGTTTAAAAGTTTATTGCAGATGTATATATTTCATATTCTTACAGCAAGTAATGGAACAAGAATACATTCTAGTGTAAGCTACTGCATGTTCCAAGTCTGCAACACCAGTTTTAATACTGTAAGAATGAAATATCTTCGAGCGAAAAGTCTTCAATTATATCACATTGGTTTCATTCTCAGAGAAAGCAGCAAGTGTGAAGAAAAAGGTGCTGGCAGAACTTCTGTTTGTTTTTTGGGGAGGAACTATCTGTCCCAATTTCGGAAGCAGCAATGACATCCTGAGCATTTTCAAAAAAGCTTGGTGAGAACAGAGAATGGCACTGACTTACACAGAAGAGCATTTAAAGAAAAAAGGAGAGAAAATAAGCACAGCATGAAAGCAAGCTACAGAGAAGCACTTGCAGAAGCAAGTTTCTAAATGACCATCTAGCTTGTTGGATACCCCAGAGAATGTTTAATTTAGAGTCTGGACTGCCTAATGGAAAGAGTGCAATTCACAACAGAAGATACACTTAAATTTACCATCGTATGTGTTAGAAAATATTGCAGCATATAAAAGTCACTTCTAATATTTTGTTTTAAAAGGCAGTATCAATACCCACAAAATACAGTCTGTATTTTCAATGTTCAGTGAGCTTCCATGGCCTGAAAGTCCCTATTAATTCCAAAACAAATAGTCTGTCTCCTTGAACTGTTTTAAAAAGAGTGTCTGTTGTTTATAAGCCATAAGTCTTAAAAATCGTTACTTGAAGCAAATACAAACAATGAAGAGAAGATAATTCCTGCAGGTAACTGTTTGGTTTAGACTGCCATCATTAGATTAAGAGACACACATCTTTCCCCAGCAAACAATAAAAACCTTGTTCCTACAGAAACTGTGAACAGTTCCTGAAATTTGTATTAAAGCCAAGTTTAACTGAGCTGGGTACTTCATAACGCAACACTGATCTTCAGCAAAGCTACTCCTCACTCACTGTTTTACCAAATGAGGATTTAGAAATAGCTAGCACATGAACTTCATGTTTCTCAGAATAAAATGAAAAGGCTGAAGAGCTTCCTAAGCCTTCTTTTCCCACTGAAATGTTAGGTTCCACATGCAAGATAACCAAAGATAGTTTTGCTACACTAACAGAGAAGGAAAACTCACTTTCATCTCCCAATTCCTTCTTCTATATTTATGGTGGATGCAGTACTTTGAAAGGGCTTATCCTTACAGCCTCTACCCTAAAGGCACTGCTAACTACTGCTGGACAACGAATTATTTTTACATTTACTGAATTGTCAGCTTATCTGTGCCTACCAGTGATGTATAGAGGAACATACTCCTCCAGTTTCTATTGGATATACAAATCAAAGTACTACTCCATTATGGGCGGGATATTGCCAAGTAAACTCTGATTACAGAGCAGATAGGAGCATTTGCACTATTGGCACATGGTGGACAAAGATCAGACCGGCTGCAAGATCCTGCAGAGGAAGTGAACTCCAACACAGGATTGTAGCTTGTGTAACAAATGCTGGGAGCTACAGGCAACTCCAAACAGAACTATTTAAAGCAAGCAGCCAATATCCACTGGAACAGGATGCTCTGAAATGTTGCTACCAAGGGACTCATCTAGACATCCAGATCAGTAGCTTGTCTTCATATTCTACTGCTTTTAGATGACAGCACTGCCTGAGGAGAGCCACATGTGGCATCGACTCCCGGAGGCCTGATCTGTCAGTGCTGAGTCAGCACCGATAGAAAGCTCACTGCACAGCACTTCTGGGGAGGTCAGTTATCTGCTCCAGCACAAGATCCATTATCTGGACTCATTTCAGAGTCCTCAGACATCTCCAAGAGGGCAGGTGGGCACTTAGCCTAACACACAGTGAGGCCGGAGGACAAAGCAGGTCCATGGCAGGTCAGGCACGACAGAAACCTCAATGACAAACTGGCAGGGCCCTAAAGATGGGCATCCACCAAACAAATACCTTGCCATATTGTGAGGTGGAAAACAAAGTATTAAGGCTGTCAGAAGTTGCCCAGTAATACAGTTTTTAAATACTTTTGTTTCTAGTTTTTCACCCTATTATATTTTTTTCTGTCCTGGGACTTGGACACAGCTCTACGGTGTACCTGGAGCCTGAGGTATACATAAAGAAAATTTTTCATTTCAGACTCTGTATAAAACATTGTGTGATGAGAAATACACACACTCTGCGGAGGCAAAACATGACAAAGATCACAAAATCTGTACTACTACTGATTGCCACAGAAAAGCTTTAGTTTTAAAAGGAGTTGCCTAAAAAGGCAGCTTATTTGATAACCACAAAAGCCTAACCTGGAGCTATAAACAGACATCTCATTTTTATTTAAAGTTGAAAAAAAAGCATTTTCAAGACTAATCACTTGAACATTTCCAGATACAAATTCATCGTATTTACCTTTTACAAGGAGAAAAATATAGACAGGGAAAGCAGCAAACGTCTAGACTGATTTTCTGAAAGCTGCTGGTGTGTTTTAAATAGCTCTGCAGTTTGGAATACTATATTAATCCCAATGCAAGGCATTTGGGGAGAAATTATAGATGAGACAGCCAAAAGATATTAGAGTTATTAGTATTTCTCAATTATTAATAAGAGCACAGCTGTCCCTTTTTCTGCAGATTTCCCTAGATGTGGGCTCCTGTTGTAGGCCAAAGCTGTAATAAAGGTACTGCCACTCTGGTACTGTGGGGATATCTAAACACTATGGATTTAAGTGGTTTCAGTGCTAATTAATGAAATTCACAGGCTGAGGTAGAAGTAGGTCCTTCTTTGTCAAAATATTATAATACAAGAGAAAGGAAATCTAAAGTGCTGTGGTGAAGTACCAGACTTCATTAAATATCAACCAAGATATAATAGGGAAGATGGCATATTTAATAATTTAAAAAGTCAAAGATTTTTACCTAAGTGCTATGCAAATACCTTTCCTTTTACATCTTTGCTTTCTTATGTACCCTAACGTAAGTTAGTACCAACAAGCAGAGAGAAAACTAACATATCTAATCAGGCTGAGGTGGAAGGCTTTCTGTTTGCTTCCAGTTTAGCACTTTGGCTCCAGTCTTTCTAGATTCCAGCTCTAGGATTTTATTTGCACACAGGACTGTTCTCATTAATCTGACAGATCTGCCATCTTCTGTATTTTAGCCCCTCACCACCATTACACTTTAGACTTCAGACGTGTCCTTTCCCAGATCATAGGAAGAAACTAGAATTGGAGAAACAGATGTCCCTGTATGACATCCATCACTGTCTGAGTGAATGGTGAAAAAGGATCAGCTGAAAAAACCTTACTTACTCCCCAAGTAAAGCCCAAACCCATCCATGACCAGAGAACAATCTGCTTCAAAAGACGTTACAAACCTGTTAGCTTCTATTTAAGCAAAGTTTCATTTTATAACAAGATATTTCAGAAGCCATTATCTTAGATTAACTTCATATGAAAGCTGGATTAGAAGGTTCTACAGGAATTTTAAACACAGAGGTAGGAAACAGATGAGAGGTAAAAGAGAGAGTGGTCTTTCTGCCTTGCAGAAATGCAGGCAGCAGGAATAAAACCACCCAGCCACCAGCCCAGCACATTCTTAATAAGGACAAAGAGTTGCTTTCCTTCTTATCTAAGACATTGTCCTTGTGAAAACAAGAGCAACGACAGAAACTGGAGATTGAGCTGAAATTAGGAAAACATAGCAGGTAAATGTCTGATCTCATCTTCATATAGCTTTGAATTAGGAGTGTGCTCAAAAAAGGAAGGTTTAAGAGATGGCACACCGCCTTCTCCCAGTGATAACATTTGGAGATCAACTCATGCCGCCAGGCAGCTGAGCATGAAGCATTTATACAGCACAGACCTCAACTGTTCTGTAGGTATTTGCCCAGGTGATAGGCTGGCACAAGTTTAAGGGTTAAAAAAGAAGATTTCATTTTTTTCAGGAACACCAAATCACTTCAGAACACTGGATTCCTAATACAGTCCACAGATATTTAAGTTTCTGTTTCAGGTTACTTTTGAAACCACATTCTTTGATCAAAATATTTCCAAGTCTGTTTTAGAAGCAAATATTCTGAAATGGATTAAGGAACTCTCAACACCCTGATTTTATGGCAGTGCTATACCAGGGATGTAACTCCTTATAGTGCAAGCACAAACAAGGCATTAAACTTACTTTTCCAAAGAAGCCTTTGAAGAACTTCCTTTCCTGGAGGAACAGGGGGGACAAGTCGAGCGCTATTACTGTAGGTAGCTAAAATGTCCCAGGGTTTTCAAACCAACAAGCACACACAAGAATAGAGTTTGGAGGGAAAGGAAGGGGTTTATAGAGTTATCCATGAGAAGGTGCGACAGGCAAATGTGAAAATAATCCTATGAAAATGCAGATCAAAGGGCACACACACAATTCTAATAAGCTATTGCCCTGAAATTGGTGGAAAGAAGAAAACCTCAGCCCCAATTTCATGCAAAGTGGTTACTTTATTTTCACTCTCCCTTGTTTAGTCCCTTTTGGTTAGGTTACAAACCAAACTTGGCAGCAGACGTGGTGGTTAAACAAGTAAAATACTGTACAGGCTCTTGTGAAATGCAAAGCTCTAACTCCAGAACTGCAGTCTAGTTTGCTCTGTATTGATCACTCTTCCCCAAAGCTAATGTTCTGTATGTTGGAGAAGCATATATGGCTGATATAAAGCAGGGGTAAGTACTGCTGCTTTTTATTCCATTTGTTTGTTTCTCTGGCTTACATGCTACTCTTATGCTTCACATCTTACGCAGTATTCTCTAAAGAGCAAGGAATTTCATCGTAATCTTGTGGTAAAACTCAAATACAAATGAGACGTCTTTCTCCTCCTCTAAAGCCTTCCAAGGCTTTCTGCAATATTTATACAAATACTAGTTATTCATTCTACAACCCTGAATCGATAGATTGAACAGCCTTTAAAATCAGCTCAGGCAGGCAGAGACAGTTAGGCAAGTGCAAAGGATACCAAAGGTTGAATTAAAATTTCCTAAATTTCTTCAGGAAAGCAATTATACTGATTGCCCGATCCACATTAAGAAAAAGCCAGCACACAATTTTAAGCATATTTGCATGCAATTTAGTTTACTAGCTTTATTTTGTTACCAGCCTGTGGAAAGTGAACTACATGAGAGAACACCTCACCAGGCCTGGTGCTCTGCGAGCACAGCCACGTGCTGCTCTGCGTGTGAGGGAAGCCAACGTGAAGCACAGAGCTGTTCCTGCTGTCTTTCCAAATGACTTCATTGTAAGAAAGCTCCGGTATAGCAGTAATGAGGAGGAGGTGGAGAACTGCAGAAGACACAGGGAGTGTCTCTGTGACAGCCTCTGACCCCACATTTACACTGTGCAATTCCAACCTGTTCATCACTGATACTACTATATTAGAAGTATTGCCACAAATGTCCTGAGGCAGTATCTGAAGAACTGATTGACAAACAAGGTTATATTTAAATCAAAGCTATGGTTCTGACGCAAGGCAACAAAAGCCAGGAAACACCAAGTTAAGGAGGAGTGTCAATCTCAACTTTGCATTTCCTGCCCTGCTGGTGTGTCCCTCGCTGCCCAATGTCCTTCCACAGAACATTATACTGAGCATCTGTAACATATTTACATCAACACAGACACTGTATAAAGAACATCTCCAAGCTCCACCAGCTGGAAAGCTTAAGCACTTTTGGAGGCAGGAACAGTTATGTATTTGGACAGGATATGCTGAACACTAGGAGGGGAACTAATGGATTAATCACAATGCAGTGTACATAATGAGAAGGGGTTGGATGCTGCTGCCAAGTTGAGCAATGACTATTGCATTACACTAAATAACAGCTTTTTAAAGACAGCAAAAGCTAAAGAGATTCACCAGAAGCTGCCTCAGTTTTAGGTGATGGTTAATTTTGCTCTCAGAAAAATGCTTGTTAGCAAGATTTTTTTAAAATAAACTAGACAAGGTTAATGGAAAAGGCATCATGCAAAATGAGTTTTAAACAACACTAAGTTAATGTAGTTTAGAGATAACTAATGCATTTTTTAAAAATATTAAGTTATGCCTCTTTACCTGCTAAAACAAGAACATATATTAAAACAAACGCATAATTTAAAACAAAAAGTGGCAAGTTAGAAATCAATACTACAAGCTAAAGCTGATTTAAAATCAAAATATGACATGAGACAGTACACTTTTGTCTTTACATGATGTTCCCACACTGGAGTCAAATACACTTTACAAGGCCCTTAAAGTTACTTTCCAGTTGGCACTAAATATTTTAAATTCAGTGAAATGGTTCTGAAGAAACCATTCAGAGCTTCATGTCCATCTACAAGAATCTTATCAGATATTAAATGTATACAAACCTAGCAATATATCTCTACTAAGGGAATAATGTAAGCTACATTGGCAATATTCTATTAAGGGAAAATGCAAGTTCTGTTGATAATATAAACCCATGATAATAATAAACTAATAGCTGAATATGAGCGTTTTTGAACTATTAATGAGACTGTGATGCCATCTCATAAGACAGAAAATTACAGTATTGTTGGTGTGCAGTTTCAGAACTATAAAACTGTAACAACAGAGTACACTGTGGATGAGAGATTCTTGAGCTAAAAGTGGCTTCTTGTACTCAGTTGTCAATTAAGCAATGTCTGAATAAAATGCTCACCATCACTTGTTTGCAATTTCTGCAGGATGCAGTGCTCAAAAATAATTACTCCCATTAAAGGAGCAGGTAATAAAAAATCCCTGAAAGGTTATTTCCCACAATAAAGAGTCAGAGATATTTGTTTGCATCTCTTCTTCCAAAAAGTAAAGCAGTAAATAAACTGTTCCTAAGGTCAAGATTAACACTGCTCTATATTCGTCTTAGCAAATCCCATAAAATCTTTTAAAACCCTGTAGTCAGTCCTATGAAAGAACAGTCTTCAGTTCCCCAAATGAATTGCCAACTGTTGTACAGCAAGAATTAAGAGGGAAAAACATATCTATTAGAATAAGAAAAGACAGATAAAACTTAATTTTTGGAAGCTACAGGATACAAATATTTCAACAATTCTAATTTTTATTGACTGGATTTATAAAACCTACACCTTACCTGCAGAGAATAAAGTTTAAAATAGCCCACATACACTTCAATGTCATTTAATCACATTAAAATTGAAGTCAAATTTCCTTTAAGCTAGTCTTTCAGTTTGAGCACTGCAGCTCAAACCCGTAATTCTTTCAAAACCAAGAGAAAGTCCATCAAAATAACTAAGTATTGTGAAAGCAAGGGACTACCACAAGAATGAACTGTTTTCTTATCACATTCCTCACGTGCTGAAATATTACCCAGTGTTTGGCTTCTGCTAAATTAAGAGTGTCTTGTACAGAACAGAGATTTCAAGTAATGGTGATGTCCTAAAGAAATGCCCCTGGTTTAAAACCCACATGCTGGGGGTGAGGGGCAGGGCTTGAATTGCAGTGAGCAGCTCCAAATGGACCTTGGATCTGATAGAGTCTAGCAACTAAAGCACACAAAGTAATTTCAGTAATCTGAATCTTCCTCTTGGGGCACAAAGAGAATTTCACCTTTACTTCTCCACTTCCAACACTGACAAAGGAGACAAATAGCAATTGTAAGAGATGAACACTTGTATCTGGTGTACACATAGACATCAAACAGCAGAAAAAAATCAAAATTATCTGAAGAAAAATGTTAATTTAAGAGAATGGGTAAGTTCATGTCATCCACAATTTGGAATAATGACATAATATGGATTAGGGAAATTTAACTATTTACTTTCAGAAAATGCTGACTAACTGTGGAAGTTAGATATCCAAGTCTGACATTTGAATCAATAATTGAATCACGTGATCAAGAATCACAATCCTAGAAATCCAGATTCCAGAAGAAACTGGGTGCTATGCTTTTATTATGCCTCATTAATTATAAGCTTAGCTACACTTAGCTGGCTCATGGACTTGTAAGATTTTTATAAACTAGAGAACAGCTACTTCACAGCATAGCTCCCCAGGGAAGAGAATGAAAGAAGTTGCACAAAGTAGATACTGCAGTGCTATTTGGTGTGCTAACAGAAAGTATTCTGAGAGAATAAAAATCAGAAAGAGACAAAAACGGATGCAATTGATTATGCGGTCAGCACTTGCACTTTTAGGTACGTAAACTAAATCCAAAGAACAAAGAAACTCATTTATATTTTGTGTGGCCCTTTTTAATAAAAGTCAATCACTGATCACTGCGGACTGAATGGGAACAGATGGGATGCGGCTTTAACAGGTTACTATACATTAGCTGAAAAAGAAAAGAATGAAAAGACTTGATTTTCATCAGAGCACTAAATGAATTCACAAACTTTACAGCACAACAGAAGGCAGAAAAGATAACCTATAATCCTCTGCTGTGTGCTAGGAAGAAGGGAAAAACAGGTTTAGATGGAAGCCATTTGAGCTCTCGGACTTGGTGAGGAAAGAAAAGGGATGTCCAGTGGCACATATTTGAAATCAGTACAAGCACAGTAGAAGGGTTTTATGGACTTGTTTGATGGATTTTGTTGAGCTGCAAGGATTTCTTCCACTGAATGCATACTGAGGAATGTATACAGACAAAACATGTAAGAAAAGTGATGACAAGGGCTGCAGTTCTCTATTAAAAATTCAAATTTTTCATGTCCTTTCTCCTGTTCTTTTCAATGATGTTAAAGCCCCAGTTCCTTGACAGACTGATCACTGCCTTTCTGGAGTTTGCTATTTCTGCAGGATTTTGTGGTATTATAACTGCAGGAAAGAGATGACAAGACCTCTTCAAATGAGCCACAGAAATACAAAGAGCTTTGAACGAGTGCCATTTACAGGAGCAAACGTTCACAGAAGCCAAACTAAGAGCAGCCCACTTCATGACATATCAGAATTAGGCAGCCTTCAGGCCACTTTGAGCAAATGCAAGCCAGATTATTTCATGCATGACTACAATGCTGCAGTGCATTAGAAAAAAAAGCATCCTAAAACAAGTAATATTTTGTATAATAATGGTGAATTAAGTCACTATTAAAGTGGCAGGCAACAGAGGGAAAGAGAGAGAGGGGGAGAAGAAAAGAGAGAGAGGGAGAAGCTGTTAAAAAACAATGGTTGAAGTCCCTTGTGGGTACCAACTTAGCCTGAAAGGTCACAGAGAATTTTTACACATTTGTTTTGCAAATAGTTTCTGCAAGTAGAAAGAACAGTTGTAACTCTCCCTCTCATCATCAGATTAGCATGTCCCCCACAAGAGCAGCAGTGCTCTCAAACTGGCCAACTGTTCTCCTAACACGGGTCAAAAGTTCAGTCTTTAGCTGGAGCACAGCTCTGAACAGACCTTTTCCAGTAACGCTCACAGCCCCAAAAGCCAACGTTCTCATTAAACAAATATACATACAGATTTCAGCCTCTTCACAGCATCTTCACAGATATGCATTCCTCTGGATTCGTCCACTTCGACGTGTCCCAAGTACTGCAGGAGAGAGTATGGGGAGAAAAGATTAACAGCAGCTCCCTAACCTCCCTGGGTTTTGATGAATCCAAGCTCTGAATTCACCTCAGTGCAGCTGATGCAACAGACATTACCAGCACTTTGCCAGCCTTCCTTTAAACCTGCATTTGGAGGTTTGACTGTGTATATCTATGGGGGTGCCAGCATCAGCAGAAAAGCATAATACAACTAGAAATTTGGAGGGAAAGACAGACTTTCTTTACTCAGGAGAAAATATGTAATTGAAAAGTATTGAAAACTGTGTTTCCCTGCTTATTCATTATGAGCTTTTTAGTAATTTTATTTTACTAGCATAGCATGAAAACCTTACATCAATACAGAGATGATGGTGAAAAAATTATTTTTGAATAATGATATATACATATATATATTTAGTATTGAAAATCAAATTCCACTACACAGTAAGATGACCAAATATTTTTGAATTGTAATATGTCAAAATATGAGAAATTTGCTCACCCTCTTTTTAAAAATTGTAAACCAAAAGATTTTATCTTCATTACAACAACAAGTGGACACTGAGACATTCATTGTTCTTACAAAGAGGGGTTTTAAGGAAAAAAAAAAAAAATCTGTTTTCTACATATTCATCTTACCAAGCACTACTTTAAAAAACCCCTAGCAACACAACAGTGAATAGAAACATCAAGCTTCAAAGCTTTTAAATTTACAACCCAGAATAATATTAGTCTATAGAGAAACCAGTTGCGAGAAATACATCAAGAGTGTAGTGTTCAGGGTACCATGCATAGTTTAATTTTACACTCGAACTTTTAGCTTTAACTTTCCCAATTTCCCTACCTTTTCCAATAATAGGTTTTTTTGATAGTGAAAGGAAGTGTTCTCTCAGAAAAATTCATATCCTTATTCAAAGTACTTAATTCTTGAAGAAAACCAGAGAAACTATCAAAACCTTTCTGAAATGTTTTAATAAGCTATAGGTGAAAAGAACTTTCCCTAATTTACGTGCCATTTTAAGGGATGTACACAATTTAGCATTTAGATTCTAGGCTACCTAGAGCGTGAACAAGTGCTTTTAAAATATCAGAATCTACATTTGTGTCACTTAATGCAGTAGTAAACACACATTTAATAACCTATTAAGAAGTTGCACTCTGTAACAGACTATTCTGTCATGAGTTATTTGAAATCTCCTAGATTTTCTTTCATTAATTAGGATACTAGACTTGGGCAAAAAACCATTTCACTCACAGCACCATACTGAAGCACCCTCAGATTAAGACATTCAACTATATGGAGAAAATTAAATTGTTTCAAAGATTTAATAGAAATTAGAAAGTTGAGGTTTTTTCATGCAAGACAAGATGCTCCAGAAGAGGAGGCTCTATATATCATTGAACTGTTGAAAGATTTACAATATCTTAAGTGACAGAGAGGTTCAGCATTAAATCTCACTATGTGGCTTTTTTTTTTAAACAGAATTAAATGTGGATGGAACAATTCTGGAAGAATTTCATTTAAATCAGCCCTCACAGCTGGAGAAGAACAGCTTGAAAAATAAATTGCACTGAAATTAGAAGGTAAATAAAAGAGATCTGACTCTTTAGAGCTTTTTCAAAATAAGCTCTGTGAGGCTGAATCCTTATAATTGAATGCTGGAGCTGCCAAAACAGCAACTGTACTCCCTCAGTTGAGCCTGCTGAACACTTGCGCAATATCTTCATTTCTCCTCCAGAACACGAAGTAGAACATTTTAATCCTAAAAATACACAAACAGTAACAGCTAAAGATGCAATTACTGTGTGTCTGGAAGTGCACATGTACATCATCAACTGCTCGGTTGTGCCGCGACTTCTCCGGGAGACGTTCCAGAGATGCAGAAATTCTGTTGTACATTTGTCATGAGAAAGTTTTGGGTTTAGTGACTTCTCTTTAAGAAGAAAGTGATACAGACAGGAACAAGCCTGAGGTTCATACTGGACAGAAAAAAAAATATGTGTAAGGAATGAACCACCTAGTTTGCATGACCATTTGTATCATCCATATAGAGGGCCACTTTCAGATTTCCTGACCTATCTGCACATCTCATTTACTGCAGTGTAGCCAGAATGTTTCCAACTGAAGATTCAAACCATTCAGCCCCTGTAGCTGGCAACCTGCCTTTTGCTTGGAAAAGGGAGAAACAGAGCAGGGTAAATATTGCCTCATGTCACACTGCAAAACAGACAACCATTCTCCCCTGTGCTGCCAAACCTCTATTCAAGTCCCATGTTCCAAGTTTCAGCAATCAGTCATGCCACTGCTGCTGGAGACAGCAAGGTTAGCTGCAGTTTTCAATACTGCTTCCACTCCTGTGAATGGACACATTATTACACATATCAAGTGCATCTATCCACACCAAAGGGCTACAATCTACAGGCCTCACTGAGCATCAATCAATTCTGAATTATAAAATAAATTACACTGTCACACAATACTTCTTTATGATATAGAGGACAAAAGGTACTTTGTTTGCATTTACATGTTACACTTCTAGCCCTTCATAAAAAAAGAAAAAAAACCTTGTTCTTGCCATTACAGAAGACAGTTTTCCAGAAGCCAAAAGCTCATCACTAGCACTGGTGTTGACCATTTTACAGGCAATTTCAAAATTCTTCTTGCTTTGGTTTTTAATTTTTCTGGGATGGAGTGGTGGCGTGTTAATTTCTTATACATACCAATATACTTTTCTTTCTTGTAAAAATAAATTTACATTCTATAACCGGAACATTTTGGTCCTCTTCTTTTCATAGCCAAATGCCCCTTAAGCAGCAGGTCCCCTCCCAAGTCTTCAAGCTTCTTTCATCAGTGTGAGAGTAGATATACACAGCTCCCATATTTAACCAGTGCAACAATATTTATCTGGCTTTTAATGGGTCGTAATCAAAGACAAAATTATTTCCTCAAGAAGACTGGCAAAAAACTCTGTCAAAACAGAAACCTCTTCTAGTGTTTATATTTTAAACAGAAGTGCTAAATTGTAAATCTATCTCAAATTTGAAATATTGGCTCAACTTACTAGTAGCAGCATAGCGAGTGAACTTTCAAAATTTAATAAAGGAAATGCAGCTACTAGTTAGAGTCTGAAATGAAAGTTAAACACCAGAATTTAGGACTTCAGAAAAATAAACTATTGTTGAACCCTGTTGCTACATCACCAGAAAGAGATTACACGGAAACCAATTTAAAGCAAATACACAAATCCCACACTTCTATACACAACCTTCAGGATCTTTGAAAGGAACTTCTCTTTCAAACTAAAGGAGAAGAACCATACTGTTGAAGTGCCTGGGCAGCAACTGTCCTATATAAGTAAAATCTCATGCAAATCCACGACAGCACGTTATCACAAACACACTCAAGGACTGGGACATACAAGTACTGGGTACGCAGAGATCCAGGGGGGCTGCCTAAGCCATCGTGTGGTGGATGACGACTGTGAGAACAGTAAGGAAAGGAGCACCCCTGAAGTACTTGCAAAGAGCATTTCTTGTCACAGGGATTGTTGCAGCTAGCATTCCTGGAGAAAGTGAGTACTTTTCCATCAGGAAAACGCACATAGCAGGAATGCAGTATTAATATTGAATGCACTCCTACTTAATTTCCATAGCAACCAGTGAATGATAGTCATGACATCAGCAATTCTTGGACATAAGTTGTTCTTTAAGAGATTTAATCGTTATACCAGAAATTAACCACCAGTGCTTTTACAGAAAGCTAAAATCCATGTGGGCAGAGTCCACATACAGAGTAACATAACATAAAAGCTCTAATCCAAATAAAATACTTTCAGGGGCTGCTGGAGAAAAGTCCTTAATGCAAACATTATTAAATAGAAGCACTGCTTACATTAACTTTTGTAGCAAAAAGAAGAAGAGATTATGGTACAGCAAATTAAACAGAAACCAAAATCATTTCCCTCTTCATCACTTATTTTTTATGTTCTCTTTCACTGAAGGTGGTGTTTGGTATCAATTTCAAACCAAACATAAAGCAATTGACACAGGAGCAAGTTAAACTGGCACACAGCAAAGCATCCTTAGAATTTGAAAAATGCTTGAGAAACTTTATTCTTTTTCAACATTTTAAACTTTTTCCAACTTCATCTAAAAACCAACCACTCAAGTTACCATATCAAGTGCTTCTGGTGAAGTTTTCCTACTGTCTTCTCCCAAACACATGCTATTGAAATTGCTCCTACTAAAACATCAAGGGCTGATATATCAGGTCAGAAATAAAACATCATCTGTGTCCCAGTACAAGCAATACTGCCCTGATCTTCTTTGTTTTCATTTCTCTCACAAATACTTGGCTGACTCAGTTTTCAAAATTTCAAAGTTCAACAATAACAGCTGGCAAAAAGAAGATCCTTCACCAGAGCTCCATCAGCCTGGACAACTCACTCAAGCCAGTTCTGTTTGTTCAAGTCTGGTAATATGCTTTTACAGTCTCTCTTTGAAACAGACTCAGCTACACAAATAATTGAAGTTTCCTCTGTATCAGCAGATGTTCACATGCACTCTTTTATTTGCAGTAACAGATTAGGTTCTTTGGATTACATTTGAAACTAGACGGACACAGGAAATGAGCTTACTTGAAGTCTTGGCCAAGGTGTCCTGTGCTGGGAAACAAGCTGCCATAAGATAAGAACACCAGCATTTCTTGGTATTTTTCCTAGAGGCAATGACATTCCTCTTTGTTCCTCTGGGTAAGTTCTGGGGTAATATTTGCAACAGTAAGACTGACTACTTGACATCTGCATGTGCAGATATGCTTCTAGAATTAAAGCCTGAGCACCAAAGTTTCAGAGTGAAATGCTGTCTTGCAAGTAGACATAAGCTTAAATCCAGAAATCCTGGATATGTCTTAAAGCTGAGCTACTTTTCCACTGACTTCTAGGATTTACATTCCAGTGTTCAATATTTTATTTTTCTCCTTTCACACTCATGCTCCTGCTTTCTAAATGTATTCGTTTGAAACAGATGTTTGCTCAGACTAAGCTGTAGAAGCACAGACAACAGAAACTCTATGATTAAGCATCAACGAAGTTTAATTTTGCTTAGTCAAAGCTATAGGTTAGTTAGGATGTTGCCAGAAATCAGGATGTCTCACCAACCCATTAAATTCCCCAAAACAGGAACTGTAGCAGCCTATGACTGCTAAATATCTCTGAATAATGAGGATCAAAAGAATCTAAAGCAGTGTCTAAACCAGTAGTTCTATTTTTCACATCACACCCACCTAAGAGCCACACTGTGCATTTCATGTACTGGTTCTCACACGACCTTTATCATTGTCAACAGAAACAACACTGAGTCAGGAATATCGAAGATGCAATAAAGAAGCTCAGTACAGGATACACAAATGCTATATTCTTCATTTTCTTACAAATCCCTAAAATGAGGCAGAGAGGGAACTCAGAAGGTTATGTAGGACAGCACTTGCTTCGGGGCAGGATTTACTTCCACATCTACATCAGAGAAATCAGCCTTGAAGTATTATGACATTTCTGTAACTGGAGATCAATAGGCTAGACCTTCTATTCTGTAGTTTACATGTCTCACTGCAAAGAGGGATGTTATTTTGCTGAGTTCTTATTGCTAATGCACATCCTAAATTTTCTCTTGATGCAGCTAAACACACTGTTTCTCCTAGTCCCTTCACACCTTCACACATGTACTGTCAGACTTCAGTTTTCAACTGTATGCTCTGATGTGCAATTCCTATTTTTCCAGGAATTCAGCACTATTTAATACATTTAAAGCTTTATTTTTTAAAAAAGAAAAGAAAATATAAAGGAAAATCAAGTGTTGATAGCATGAAGTTTTATACACACACTGCACAGATGCACACTCTACTTTTTCTTCAACTCTTGCAAAAAATTCAGTTGCCATGTACAACACAGGGGATCTCCTAATTTTAACAAATAGAATTAAAAAGTATAACCCAATGAGAACTTTTTAATATCCAACACCTAAATTACATTTAAAATATGCAAGATGATCCAAACAATTTTAATTGTCATATCTTTGAAACAACCTGAAGTCTATAAAAATAATTAAGATTTCACCTTTGTCAAAGACAGGAGGTTTTTAAAACTCAGCAGGAAGCTTCATTTAAAACTTCTTGTTTGCAAGGCTATTCAAACAAAACTAAGGGTTGGACACTAGGGTGAAAAGTTTAAAGATTAGGGATTGCCTTACATTCCTTTTAGCCATGACAAAAATGCAGAGGAATATATTGGAGGTAAGATGCACACCGTCCATTATAATCGCCATCTTTTATAATTAGCTGTCTTCCAGCCTTTTTCCTGTGATGTTAAATGCTGCAGGATTTTTAAAATGTACCATTGCTTGCTAAGGGTTAGCATTCAACAGGAATGATTACTGTTCATTGCTAACATCAGTTCATGTCTTCAGAGGTAGAGATTTCTAGTGTTTAATGTGTAAGGCTGTACAACATTTCAGGAATCAGCAGATTTGTCACATTAACTTCTTAAAAATACTTAACATAGTTTCCAAAGACTATTCAAGTACCTCAGGCTTCCACAGTGAAAAATATCACATGCTTAACTTAAAGGCACTTCAGCATCACGCTGGTAAATTCTTTCACAGCAATTATTTCAAACTAGAAGTGCATTTAAGACCTAAAATAAAAGCCACAGTCACTTGTGCTGGTAGCAGTCTTTCTGACACAGAGAAACAGAATGCAAGCTGTATTTATAAACTTATTAAATACAGGAAGTTATTTTTAATATGAGATTTATAAATCTGATATTAAGCAATAAAGTTCCATATGCAAATTCCAAAACTAACCAGGACACCTGGGCAGCCACGAGTGCACAAAGCAAAGTGACCAAAATGGCCTAGCTCCTACTGATGGTGGTTTCAGCAGTGCCATGTAAGGCTCAACAACCTAAACCCAGGGAGCCCGGGGATGAGAACCGACACCCACAGGTCCCAGGGAGGATACTCCGCAGGGCCTGTGCCACTTGTTCCCTTTCCTTCTGTCTCTTCTTGAGCACAAAGCATCTTCCAAATATCTCCCATCAAAGCAAGGGTTAAATAGGAAACAGTTCAAGAGTACTTGTTCTGAAAAGTCAAGTCTTTTATATATGAAAGTACAGCTATATCCATACAATTGTGACTTGTCAACACTAGCACAGAATCAAATTCAGTGCAAAGGCTATCTCCAATGATACTAGGTACTCAGCAGCAAACCCTGGATGCCAGAGATAGAAATGTGGTTTGTTACTCTTCCACATTAGCTTTTTCACTGACATCTTTAGTCTTCCAGGTCGAATAAAAAAATGCAAGTAAACTTGCAGGTGAAATGCAACAGTAGCCTTAGGTGCCTTAAGGTCAAAAGGGACTGACCACCAAGAACATGGAAGTGACAGAACAAAACTAATTAAATTATCTAAGATACACACAACTGTTGTATCTTCTAGAACACCAGGTAGTAACCAGCTGTTAATACTCTGTTTAGCACATCCTTTTGGTTAGAACCACCAAGAATTTGCAAATGTTTTGGTTGTTTATTTCTCTTAGGTAAAAGGAAATGACCTAATTTTTCTGATATAAATTTCACAGGCCAGTGACTCCAAAGAGCATTTGTATGAATGAAAACCACTTACCCAGAGGGACACTCGAAAAGGCCTTTCACAAAAGAAGCCCTAATGTCAAATATTTTAGTCATTATACCACAGAACAGCTGCATGTTTTCAGTGAGGTAGTGTCTGCAGCAAGAAAGCAAGTTTGAAAATGTGTATGTCAATGGACTTCATTTGTTGCAATTCTAATGTATAAAATTGTGTATAAATAAATTATAGCATTGATAAGCACAGCTATAATGTCTATTAGAATATTCAACTTCTAAATAGTTTTAAATACAATCTCTTCATCTAACATCCCTATATACTGCATGTATCTGGTACAGTTTTTCTCTCAGAGGAAGGATTCACTGCTGAAACACAAAATTTACCTTTCAGTTTGTTAGGACACTGGAGAAGAATTTGTCCCTGAAAACAGACATCTGCACAGACTGCAAGAGATGTACCAGTGCCATATTTAATAATGGGGCAACTCTTGTTGAACACCTATAAAAGCTGCAAGGTATTACGCCTCCACACCACCAAAGTTAGGAGAGCAACATCATTTAAGTTCCCAATGGAATAGCAGAAGTCACTTTTCTACACACAAGTTTAACATCCTTTTCATACCTGAGCTGACAGACAGGACCTGGCTCTCCTTGGCTCTTCTTTCAATGTAACTTCAGTGGATTCAAAGCAGTCTACACAGAAGAGCACTACAGAAAAGTCAGGAGCCATTGCACGGCCCTATCTTTGAGTGTCAAGTTGCCACCTCAGGTGTGGTTAGATTTCCAGCACAGAGAAGAACTATCTGTAATTACACCTACACACCAAGATGACTGAGAAAGTATGATCAACACCTCACTACATGCAACACAGCCTCACCAACTAGCAGAAAAACACAGACTGTTAAGAAAATGGAATGCTATTGACTAAAAGGAACAGTATTCATTCATGATTATCATCACCTCCAAATTTATGAGCACAGCACTGAAGAGAACCAACTGTGGATGGAATCTACTTTCCCTGAATTTTAAAGCAACATGAAAGAACATAACAGGAATTTAGCCTGTACTTTCCACAGAGCATCTTCTCTCCCAAAGGGAAGACGATCCATAGATGTATCAGATTTGCTCAAAATCCAACAGAACACTGAAGGACTTTAACAATAAGTTATATTTTATGTATATACATACATATATATGTGGACGTAGCACAGGGAGAGCTTCAAGATTTGTGCCAACACAGAAAACCTTTCAGTAACATTAGATCTGTTTGCAGTACAGCATCCTACAAAGCACAATGAATGAGCAGCTACTGGAGTCCCTGTCCAACACTAACAGAGTGAAGCCTGAAGGCAGGATGAAATTCTATTTGCAACACGACTTTCAAAGTGCTTCCACATGCTCTGTAATGCCTGAAAAAGGATAAATCCGTGGTAGCACTCTACAAACACCCAAGCTCTGGGCAAAATATAAATGTCCAAAGGCAAGAAGTTAAAAACCAAACCAATTTAAGAGATCTTTTTTTAACAAGAGAAACCAAGAGCAAACGTCCCCTTATGTGTTTGCACTAGTCTCCTCTCTCTATCTCAAAAAAAAAAAAAAAAAAAGAAAAAAGAAAACAGAATATTAGAATCTTACCTATATAAAATAGCAAGCATTAGAAGAAACAAAGCCCAAAACTTGGCTGCTACCACACTAGTCTCATGCATTTTACTTGTAAACAGAAGATCTTACAGACAGCTGCAGCAACATGTGTTAAGAATTCTCAAGTCTTCACTGAGTACAGATGAAGTCTTCACTGCCCCTGCAAAAGCCAGATTCTGGTCTTGCTACTCAGTTATGCTTTGAGTTCCAGAGAATTACAGATTATGATTTTTAGAGAGCAGGCAAGGCAGATCACAGTAAGTAAGAACAGGCTAATCCTGCACTCCCCCTCAGCTCCCCCAACATATTCAAGTGTGGTTGAGCTACACTACAGACAATGGACCACTTTGGAATTCCTACAGCAAAAATTTAAGAAAATTCAAGTATATTCACCATCTTTCAGATTTGAATGCATTCCTATTCATTAGCCACTCTTCCCAAAACATATCACTTTGTCCTGCTCCACTGAGGAGCATCAGGAGGAAAAGTCACCCCATCAGATATTTAAGGACATGGGAGACTGCATACTTTTCCTGGAATGTATGAATTCCCAAAAAATACCCAAGACAGGCGTAACAGGATACTCTCCTTCAATAGCACAAAGTTCTATTCTTTCTGTGAGCAAAATACAGTACCACCCACTAAAGCGATGACTCTACATCTGCTTTATCTTGTTCCCTCACAATGGCATACTTCCTGTCTCTATCTATTAAACACCAGTTAACACCCACTCTGCATCTCAAGCTTTATAAAAATTTCCACTTTGTCCATATCAAGGCACACTGTTTTGGACAATAAATTCTAATCAAGTAAGATAAAACACCTCTTAATATAAAATTGTTCTGAATTTAAGTTTTCATCTAACTGCAAGTTCTTTAGATATTAATAGTCTACCATTCTGACCGAATCAAGAAATGTCCCTTACATTTACCTTAAAAGAATTTTTTTCCCAAAGAAAAATTAAATTATTTCAGTGAATTCCAATTGCACATAAATCCCATTATGATGACAAGATGCAAAGATTCATCCATTTCTATGCCTTTTCAGCAGAGAATAGGCCAAAACCTTTTCTGGCTTTGGGTACATGTGCCCAGAACAGATGAATGCTTCATTTAAATACAGGAAGCACTTGTCATTAGAAGTGCAAGTCCTGACTGAGAGTTTAAAAAAAGTCAGTCTTTTAACAGTGTGAAGTGGTTCACACCCTTTGTGTTCAGTAAAGGATTGAAAAAGTTTGAATAAAACTAAATGCCTAGAAATTCAGCACTCTGCTTTTCAACCTGCCTAATGCCTAAGTTATGAAAAAATCACTATCCTCAAACTTACAACTCTGTTCTCTCCAGACAGTGTTAAACCTTAATCTAAGTTTGAGCTTTCACAGAGCAATTACTTTCAAAGTTTTGGCAGAACACCATCTCTGTTTAGTACTGAATTACAGTTCCTTCCTCTTAGCAGAAAAATAACTCAAGACAAAAATAAGCAAGCAGCCATGAATTAAAAGTGTTCTGTACACTTGAGTAAATGTAAAAGCACACAAGCAACTCTAGTAGGTTAAAGAAGGGCATTAACCTTGTGTCAAAGTTATCTCATACTAACCACACGCCTACACCAATCCACAACTTCACAAAAATATGCAACAATTGGTTTAAAGAATTTCCCCTAGTAACATCACATCTTTAACTATCAGACAGAATTACTTTAAGCATAATACAGAGAAAAACTAATGAAAGGTCCTTAGGTGTCAGAGCATAGACTGTGTTCCCTGTACATAGATGTTTAACCCATTAGCATTCCTCAAGCATCATCTGCTTCCAACCTATTGTAGATCTACTATTAGTGTATCTTGAGGAAGAAAGGGGAGCATATGCAACAAGCCACCCTGAATTTTGTATTTATTTTTATTCTGGTATTTATTAAGTATTAATATGAAATTATTGTTTCTTAAATAAAGGGGAAGGAGAATTGGACACAAAAAAGAAAATACCTATTTATAATACTCTGATAATCTGGAATGAGTTACCAGAATTTTAAAAGGCAATTTCAGTTTCATAGGCGTTAACAGTCTGTAACATACACACACAAGTTCGTAGCACAGAGGCATTCTCTGAAGTTAGCAAGTGCTTCTAACCCCACACACTGGTTGAAATCCCAGGTGTTACTTGAAAATATTTTCAATTATCAAGAGGGAGGAAGGATTGCTTTCCAAGCACAGCCCACCACTTACCTTGCAAGTCAAACTGTAACCACAAGTACACTTTGAACAGAGAGAACTGAGTACCTTCCCATGCAATCCAAGAGGTCTATCATTCTGATCTTCCAGAAAAATGAAGACAAATATTGTATCACTCCTGTACCTAGCTACATGATTTATTTCAACTAGATAATAATGTAGGATATCTCAGACTGATTCTCCAAGGTATTTGTTACACGAGCCATCTGGTTTTAAGAAAAAAGCCACATCTTCTGCAATGAGAGCTGACTGTAAAACAGGTCAGTGTGTAATGAAGCATGTCTGTGGCCTGTGCTTGCCAAAAAAATCCCAAATAATAATTCATGGCAAGAGTACCTCGTGGATATCCAAAAGAAAGGCAGAAACTCTTACCTTGACAGGAAAGCTACACTTGCCAGTACGAACACCTTCTTCATCAGTCTGCCACTGATGAGGCCTGCTGGCCTCTGGGACATAGACATCTTTCTTTCTCCTAAAGCTTTGCCGTAATTTGTTCATTTCTCAGATTTTCACGTCCTAGAAGAAGAAAAAAAGAATACTGCCAATAGGCACCAAACACACATTTAGCCACTTTGGGTCAACCATTATCATGACAAATGACACTGTAGAAAATCTGAACTTTTGCAAAGATGAAACAGGAAGGGCCTTTGAGAGGAAAATACTTTGGACACAAGTTCAGAGAAAGATGGATATTCACTTCAACACAGAAAACACAAATCCACATTACTCGTTTCAACATCTTCCCACAGCAACTGAAGCATTAGACTCAGGAGTAACTATTACTGGGAGCACTCAGTTACCTAAAACAGCTGACAGAGAAGCTCTGAGGAGTGATGCACAGGAAATCCTGCCTCCCCAAATTTAAATGCCTACCTAAAGCAACCAAGCAGGACACCAATAGCAAAAGCTTCCAAGGCACTCATGCAAGGCAAGGATTCATAGCTCTAAAACTGCTCCTAAAATCAGGTGCTTGTGCTGTTCATTAAGCACAAGAGATAGATTCATGCTTTTACTGAGGGGACCAGTCCAGCCCTTGCTTAGTCTACTGATAGAATTCTTACGGTTAAATGAGAAATGCACTTCTTCAAAAGGGGAAGACAGTGCTGCAAATACACTTCTGAAGCCTAGAACTCAAAACTTTGTATACACTATGCCTTTATGTATCAATTTCTATATACAATCCAATCTGCGCTTTAGACATGCTCACCTCTACTACATTCAAACTACAATTAGCCAAGAAGCTAACAGAGAAATTACTACTAATAAAAACACCTGATATTCACCTAAAGAAGTACAATCATATGGGATACAAAGTGGGGAATATTGAAGACATACTGAAAGGCTTCTTGAGATTTGATCGTCTTTCCTGAAAAAGAAGTCTTCTCACAACCATGACGTCTCATTTTGATGGAAAAAAAAGATGCTGCAGAATGCAAGGCAACAAAATCTAATTGGATTACATATGCTTATTTCCCATTAGATTGAATAAACTACAGAATATAGATATTTATGGGTGTCAACAGTTGGCATTTGAATGAAAGGTGCTTTAAAAGCAGCTGGAACACAATTTTAAACCTTGAAAAGAACTAATATCTTCCAGTCAAAACTATATGACATAGGTGAGAAAAATCAACACATTCACGTTTGTGGTACATGACCTTTAAGACGTTTAAAGCCAAAATGCAACAAAGCGTTTTGATTTCAAAGTTGAACAGAAGTTAGAAACTAAAAGCATTATAGAAAATCACTGCCCACCACTAATTACAAATAGTAAATTGTTTGGTATCTCATGGCACACTTCAGCTGTTCCAAATAACAAGAAGGTGTGTGTTTTGTCACTCACTCCCTACAACTTCCTTCAGCAACTTACTTTCTTCCTCAAGCAGCAGATAATTAAACAAGTCAGTTCCCACTGTATCTTAGTGGCATGATTTCTCCAGAATGTTTCATCTTTCCATCATCTATTAAAAGAAATATTGTAAGATAAGTAGTATTTCAGAGATATACCTATGGATAAAGAAAACACCACTGTATCACCAGGACCAGGCAGTTTAAGTGTGATGTCAATCGCTGAAGTGCAAATAAGCACAATGGTCACACACACAAGTTCAGTGGCATTTGAATTCTGTTATTCCTGGGTCTTGCAGCATTCTGGAGCATCCTTTCAGCATACAGAATAATTTCTGAAGTATTTCTACATTAGAAAACAGCCACACCAAACACCACTTTTACAGCAAACATTGTGCTCTAAGTTGCTTGATGAGCATTTGAAAGCAACCAAGTGTGACACCCCAAGCAGCTCAAATCCCAATGCAAATTAAGTGAAGAGTTGGGATGTACGCCAAAGGCTACAGGCAACTATCCCTAGCAGGTACCCAGAACAGGCAGGAGGTCTAACAAGCAATGTAAGTGCAGAGATGAGAAGTTGCTGAAGGATTCTCAATCACAATTATCTAGTTATAAAGAAGTGCTAACTTCATTCCTTCATAGCTACAAAATGCTTGCCATAACTAGGAACATAAAACATTTTCTTGAATTTGCTTGAGTGGGTTTAGAGATTAGAACCTATGTGCAAAATAAAAACCACAAATATGTGCATTTCTTACTACTCAATAAGCTGAAGCAGCTCTGTTTTGCTTTGAGCTGGGACAGAGTTTATTTTCTTCCCAGTAGCTGGTACAGTGCTGTGTTTTGGATTTAGGCTGAGAAAAATGTTGATAACACATTGGTTTAGTTGTTACTACAGAGTGTTTACACTAAGTCAAGGTCTTTTCTGCTTCTCACCCCACCCTACCATTGAGCTGGCTGCAGGGCACGAAAAGTTGTGAGGGGACACAGCTGGGAGAGCTGAGCCCAGCTGACCACAGGCATGTCCCACAGCATACAGCACCAGGCTCAGCATGGAAAACCGGGGGAAGAAGAGGGGCTGGGGAAGGAAGGAGGGAAGCAAGGCAAGGGGTACATTCAGAGTGACAGTGTTTGTCCTCCCAAGTAACCGCTGTGCGTGATAGAGCCCTGCTGTCCTGGGGATGGCCAAACACCCGCTGGCCCATGGTAAGCATTAAATTAATTTCTTGCTTTGCTTGCCTGTCTGTCTTTTGTTTTACCTATTAAAACACCTTGATCTCAACCCAGGAAGTTTTCACTCTTGCTCTTCTGATTCTCTTGCCCATCCCACCAGGAAGAGTGAGTAAGCGGCTGGATGGGGTTTAGTTGCCATCTGGGGTGAAACCGCAACGCTCTTCTATAAACGTTGTTTATTTTAAAGCTATAAGCCATTTTAAAATCTCAGTGTGCAAAGGCAATTCTCGAAGTTTTAAGAGGAGCTGCAAAGCTTCTACTCTCCATCAAGGCTTAGAGAGGCATTACAGCAATATTAGTTATGCATGATGTTCTACAAACTGCAGACGGAGAACGCTGTGCATCAGTGTAAGGGAATCAGAACTTCAAGGGAGGCCATTCAATCACCTTGGGCAGGTGAAACACACTGCAGCAAACCTCTACATGGCACCTCAGCTCATAAGGACAGACACCCACTCTTGTCCCTGCTGCAGACTGGCAGTGCCACAGCACAACGAGCAAAACCAGTGCCCCAGCTGCTTCAGTGGGAAGTGCAGAAATCTGCTCAGCACACAGCTCACAGCCCAGCCGCCCCACCTCGCACTCCAGGGAGGGACAAGCGTCAGAGACACCCCCCTCTGCCACACGGGCTACAGACTCCTAAGCAGATACAATTAGATGCAGTAAGGCTCATCGGTCAGTTTTGAAGACCTCAAGGTAACTCTGAATCCCAGAAACTTCCGTGAATAGCAAAGCAAGGACGGAGGACAGCACACAACCGCTGTACCACTTGTGAAAAACCGCGGCCTAATTGCCTTATCATAACATTTGCTTATGACAGCATGCTGTTGGACTTCTCCCTCCCAGGCATTACTGGTGCCCATGAGACTGGCGCCTTATCAGACATTTATTCTGACCAGGAATCTCAACCCCCAGGGGAGGATAAGAATAAGAGTTCCTCAACTACATTTTGTACCAGAAACTGCAGCGGCATTTTGCCAAAAGTATTTCCTTTTCACCAAAAACCAAACCCATTTTCCTGCATGTTCTAATTTTGAGGTCATGTTAGCAACAAATAGTTTAAAAATAGCTTATTCTATCTGAGAGAAACGCTGACAAACATTGCAAAATGAGTTTCTTGCCAGGCAACCAGCAAGCTCTCTCCAATGGCCACACTTGGGCTTTCTGAAATATCAGGCTTTTGTGTAGGCTGCAAAACAGTATGTCCTATAAATACCTAATTTGCTGGTAACATGCATGTCAGGACAACATAATTAGAGCTGTCACCTGATGGGAAAATGTTAAATAGAATAATTCACACAGGCTGCATATTTGAGGATTCAGGGGAGAAGCACGTGAATTGCTCAAATTAGGTGCTGAAATTTTTACTAATTTTGTCTGGAACTCAGAATCTCTGCACAGAAGCTCTAAAGAGAGATAAGTGAGCATTTTCTACTTCACATTTCCATGCAAGCCGTGTGTGCTTGCCAACACAACAGACACCAGCCTAGGCTGCAATAAGCTATCAGGGTATTTTCTACTCAACTGACAGCATCACTGTTACTGTAAAAAGTTTAATCCTATGTTTTGGGGATTATGTAAGGTGAAAGTTATCAGACTTTGATTATTTTTTTTTTATTTAGCAACTTATTTTTGTAATGTAATTAGAAGTATTTTAAAATCACCCAAGAGACAAACCAAAACACCAAAACCTCTATTTCCTTTTCACTTTTAAAATCCAGCTTGGACCCAGAGAAAGAGGACTTTGAAGATAAACCTAGTGAAAAGTCAAGACAGGGAACTCAAAATCTAATTAAATCACAAAACACAACATTACTTCAGAGACAAACTGCCAACAAAGGCTGAAAGCCCTGAGCCTTCTGAAGAAATAAGGAAACAGAGCCACAGTGGGTCCCAGTACATTTCAAGGTTATCTGACTACAGACAGCTGAGTATCTGAATGGTCATTCCCAGTGGAGACAAAAAATCCAGGCAAAACAAACCCCAACAAAACAAACGCCCACACCACATGAAAATCTCCACCACTTTGGTAATTCAGGAGATTACAACATGAGACAAGACGTTAGCCCATTTCCCAAAGCACCTACCTACAAAAAGTATTAAAAAGACAAATGAGTTTTTAAATTTATGGTGCCATTTATTTTTATGCAAATTTAAGTATTTTGGAAACAGAGCTCCGAAGGCAATTTAAGGAGAACTGGAGCATGATTATTCTTCTGACCAACACAAAAACTACCATTTACACCTCTATCAGTCCACTGACAGCTCAGGAGCAGAGTTGTCAGAAACAAGAGACAGAAACACCACTGTCATGGATAAAAATGCACAGACTTTGATTATTGGATTCACTGTCTTGCGCATCATCAGGTTATGGCTGCAGAACAAATTACTGCAAGATACACCAGCATGTTAATTCATGTCTTGTTAGCTGCTCTGCTGTACAACTGTGTTCACTTTTACCCTCCAGTGAGCACAAGCCAACAATTTACCCTTCAGTGAGAGATGGGTAAGCTTTCATAGTAACTGAAGCTAGATCAGGAGGAAGCTGCTGATGATGCAAATTTGGAGCTTGGCTTTGCAAGGGCTCACCCATGTAACCATACCTTTAGATAAGCAATTCATTTACACTGTGGATTGCTGTTTCTTGCAGAGCAGTTGCTGCTACTGGGCAAACCAAACTGCCGAATCTGCAGGGCAGAAGGACAATATGGGTACCTGGGTACCTGAACTGCATGCACAAATTCAGCTGGTTAGATTTTAAGCTAGGGTGTACGACATATTTTACACTAAGCAACCACTTACAGTTTCAACACTCAGGGCAAAGAAACAGAACACACATTTTTTTTATCTTCCTTATGAATTCTATCCTTCACAAAGGTTATTTAATCTGCATTCAATTACCTGTTATCTTTTCTGTTTGCAACGAAAAAGGATAAAAACAGGTATTAAGTCTTCAGGCAGTTTTTAAAAACCATTCAGCGGGTTTGGGATTACTTTCCATTTTCTTTCAGAATTTAATACTATTTAAATTTAATTTAAATTTACTATTCCTATTTACCAATTTAGAAAAAAGTAAGTCACGGGTCAAACAAGGGCAAAGTACTCTCTGCAGCCTGCAACAAATGCAGAGTACCCGGGGGCAGGAGGGAACACAGCCCCGCCCCACACACACCCCCCCACTCCGGCTGCCATCCCCCTGATTTGCAGTACAAAGTCCTCCTCCAAGCGCGAACCACCAGGAGTGGCATCCACACATCAACAAAATTCCTAGAAGCAGGCACTTCTAACAGCAGAGAAATACAGTTTTAAGAACAATGTATTATAGAGATCATTCTGGAATTTACAAGCCTCCGTGTCAAACAAATTCAATTAACTTGATACTATCAGGTTAAGTAATTTAAAATAATAATTTAAAAAGTTATCATTCATACCTGTAATGCCTGCTGGCCACACGCAGGTGAGGGCTAAGCAGCTGCACAACCATCTGCTCCCTTATGTGCTCTTCCCCAGTGAAATACACCTAACACTGCTGAAGGGCCAAGCCAAGAAGAGTCTGAAACCCAGAGCAAAAACCTCATCCATCTCTAATGTTTTTCTCTCATTTCTTGACATCAAAGCTTTCTGAATCAGGATGCATTCTTCCTGCCAAAGCTACCTGGTATTTCAGACCTAAAAGTAAATGCAAATAATCTTAATCTCGTTGAAAAAAATGTTTACACCTAACCGACTTCCTAGGAAAACACTCCAGAGACATTCCTCTGCATGGCCATGAAGATCTGCATCCTTAGAAAGCTCAGCAGCTCTGAGTTCTTGTGCAAGTACAACCTGGTCACAGCTCTCCACAGACTAATGTTTAACAGCTATCTTTTGAGCTTTATGAAAACCTGAATCATACTATGAAATTCACAATAGTCTGCAACAGGAAATGTGAACAGCCCACGCTTCCATATTCCAGAAGAGTATTTAACATTGCTTTTTCCAATAAAATACAGTTCACTGCTGCCATTTCAACATTATTGTAAATCTTGGCTGTAACCAGGACACAAGGGCATCAGTGAGGAAAAATGCTTGTTTCAAATCATTCTCTTGGGATGAGGTCTGGCTTTGGCAGGCTTACCTGCAGTACAAACACAAACAGAAGCAGTTCAAAACATTTAGATCTCTTGCTCTCTAATGCACAATTTAAGTCCCTAAATTTAAGATGACAGTGTAAGAACATTTCATTTATAAAAAAAGAGGCAAGCTAGGAAAGCAAGTTGGTTGCTGCCAAGGTAAATAGTCTGTCCCTGTCTATTACAAAGCCGCCAGGACGGAGTTTTACTTCTCTGAAAAATCCTTATTGAGCATGGCTGCTAAGCAAACGCTCTCCCCTCCTCTCCCACTTACACAGTACAAAAACATGTAATGTCCTATCTCTCCAAGCCTACTGTAAAGGTTAGCCAAAACTCGCTGCAATTGCCCTGCAACAGCTTCGCTGCAATTATTCACCAGCACAAGCACACAGAGTACCCTTATCTTCTAAGGAAGAAAAGGTCACCCCATGTGTCAGATTCTGAATGCAGAACTTTGAGCCTTTTTGTACGTTTAGATCCCATAAAATCTAATTAAATCCAGCACTGTCACACTGAAGCAAATGAAGGCATGTAACCGTATGAGCATGCTCGCTAAAACGTTAACAGCTCTCTTTCGCAACACAGGCTGACTAACCACATTATTCACCACGTGGCTTTCCAACCATTCACCCTTTCGTTACTCAATTAACATCCAATCATACAATACTGCAAGTAAGCATTCGATCAAAATATGCATAAAGGTGAAGCATTTCTTCATTTGTTCAGCCAGCAAACACATTTTGTTGTTATTGTTATTATTATTATTTAGAGTTCAAATTAAGGAGATTTTCCTTGCTGAAGATAAATTATTGGATACATAACTAAAAGTCTACTGAAGTAAGCATACCAGCTGTAGAAAAACTCACCTTTCAGCAGTGAAAGAAATGTTTAGATCATACTTTGAAAATACAGCAGAAGTAGCAACCTTAAACTCTTTATGTAAGACCAAAGAGATCAGAGCTGTGACAATAATGTCTCTGACAGCATTCTTTGAAATCGTGATGCAAGTACAAATCATCCTCAAATCCATCAGACTCCTTGCTGTCTTGTACCTGAACTAAGGTATCACGTGAGCACTCCACAACTCTTCCCAGAACACTTGACAATTCTATCTGCACCACAGATGAGGGTGGAAGAAGGGGAAAAAACAATGTTATGACAGCAACATTTTACGGCAAAAGCCAAACTTAAACAAAAATTGCAAACAGCTTATGAAATATCAGGAAATGAAATAATGAACTGTACTCCAACACACTGTTAAAAATTATGTGGCTACAACATTCAGCTACCAGAGGCCCTGTCCTAAAGCTTAGGATTTTGTAAAATACACTTTTCAAACATAAATACCCCCAGACTGCAGCAATTAAACACAGGAGTCAGTATTCCACAATGCCATGTAACAGAAGTATCACCAAAGTAAACATTCAGACTTAAACTGTCACAAAAATACAAATTTGATCATTGCAAGGCAGAAGTTATTCCTAAAGATATGCAATGCCCCTTCGAGCAGATGTAAGATAAATCATTTGCCTCTCACAAACCTGTGAAATTCAGCAAATAAAAGAAAGCAAGCCTCATTTTCTCCATCAAGAACTATTCTAAAGCAAATGTCCCAATTCATCAGACACCACAGCAACTGCAAACTCTGACTGTGGTCCTAAACAATATGCTAAGAGGTTTAAGAGCAGAGATATAAGGCAGTAATCCCCTTGTTTTGTAGGCTCACTCTAAAAATATCCTGCAGACTGTCAATCACTGGTGGAAAGCAGGTCTCCTAAACACTTGATGTGCTATGAAGTGAGTTGAATCATATTATCTATAATAAGTGAAAATAAGCAGAAGTTTAGTAAAGGAATACTAGCTGTGTGCCTTGTGGAAAGCAGTTCAAGTAATTCTGCTCTGCAGCTCATCTGCACACATGTGACTAATTTTAACTAACCAAGCCATGTCATTTCCAAGTGAATCATTTACATTTAGGGCAGCTAAATATCAGACAACTCAACAGTTTTCAAACGTGAACATCTCGGCTTAAAGGTACCTTTACAAATACATGCTGTATTTCAAAATGAAATTAGATATAAAACTAGAAAAAGGTCTGAAACAGCCAAAAACGTATGTTTAATCATTAAAAGTATGTTTAAAAGTTCTTTAATCACCCAATTCCACAAACTGCAGTTTTAAGTTATGTATGTCAAATCCCATGAAAATACATGCATTTTCAAAATTTAAAAAAGAATCTTTTACACATAAAATAAGCATCATTTACTGGTAGATCAGTCACAAATCTTAGGTTTTTACACTGGACTTACTTCCGTAGGACCTGTGAGTATTTTACAAGCAAATAATCAGTGTTGGCTAAAGAAGGCCAAACAGCTGCTGCTTAGTAGCAGACAGGGTGGAATATAAACCAGGCAATCATACCTTTGTGCTGTTGACCTGATCACTCCCTACTCACTGCCAGTCCAGCAACATGCAAACACGCTCTGCATTTTTGGTTCCAGCTCTTAGGCGAGAGCAGAGAGAGCAGACAAAATGAGCTACACATCCAGAGCACGCATTTCAGGAACCAACTGCACTCTAATCCAGATTACTAGGAGGATATATTTTAGCAAGATTTTAAAAAATATACTTGTATTCACAGTGAAGTTTTACCCTTGGTTCACATACAATGTTTCACAAAAGCGAAAGCCGCCCCATTTTGGACAGCCCATCCTCAACACAGCTCCACACCAGCCCACAGCATGGTCCAGGCCAGCAGTCCACACGGCCCAGATTCCAGAAACATTTGGAACAACAACCCATACATTTGTATCAGCTTTATGAGAAGCCTTCAGTGGGAATGAATAGCAGTGCTGCTGAGTCTGTCAGCAAGTAGGATACAGGAAGAAACCAGGTAAATCCACATGAGTAGTAGCATGCTCAGATACAAAACAGGGAGGTAAAGAGGGCTCTCCACCAGCAACCTTCAATGTTTCATTCATTCATGTATGCTCTCAAAAGAAAATAGTTCAGCAATTGTTTACAGGTGACGCAAAATGTTCTGGAGTAGATGAAACTGACTGTAGAAATACAAGATCATCGCACAAGAAGAAATCATTCTGTAATAACAGCAAAAAAGAAGGAAGACCATGGAAGAAGACTAAAAATGCCATTGTAATTATAAATAGCAATAAGTATGAATTTAGCTATTACTACTGTCTGGGAAAGGTCATAACTCATATTCAGGCCTCTAAAAATGTCATTGTCAAATCAGCAAACAGTAGTAAGAATTATTATGAAAGGAGCAGAGCAAAGCCAGCAAAATGCTGCAGCACAAAACCAGACTGCACTCAGCTTCAACACCATATAGTTCTTGAAGTTAATATACCCTCCCTGAAATGAAGCTGGAAGGTGCAGGAAAGAAGTAAGGATAAGGAGGATAGCAAGGATTACTTAACACCTTCACCTTAAAGACAGATTAGATACATCCAAGGTCTTCACCTGAGAAAACCAATTTTCTAGTGGGGAAAGCTACAAAAATTACAGTATCACAATATTAGAAATAAAAAGGGAGCGATGATTTTCCAATTCTTATGTTGCAGGAACTGTGAAAAAGCATTAGAATTCTCCAGCAGCCCAGGTTTAAATAAGAGTACTTCTCTTCGTGACACAAAATCAAGGAGGACAATTCCTAGCTCTGGAAAGGTTCAAAAACTAAAAACAGACAGGATTAAAAAAAAAAACAAAAAACCCCACAAAAATTAAAAAAAAAACCCCACCCACAACCACTCAGATTAATATTTGATCGAAACTTCCAAAAGTTATTGGAACCTATAGTGGAGGTGGTGCAGCCATCCATTTAGACAATCACGCAGCGCAGTGTGACCAGCTGGGAACTCTCACTTCGTGTCTTCTGTTGTCGGCAGGATCCAACACTGACTGTAGCAGAGAGGAGGACTGTGCTGGGGAGCCTTTGTGGTGAAGCAGCACACCTGCCGAGCCGGTGTCCCTCCAGGGCCAGTCCCGCTGGCCTCACCTCCGTGCTGCAGCTGTCACGGCAGAGCTGCTCCCACCCAGCTGCCGCAGCGGCACCCAGAGCTGCCGTTCCCACACACACTGAATCAGAGGTTTCCGTAGCTCAAGACACTCAAGTGAACTGAATCTGTACATTCTAGATAGCTCACAAAATTTGAATTTTTGTGGCAACAAGCCATGGGTGCACTATTCAGTCTCAATTACGAAATGAAAATTAGCCTGAACGGCCACGAAGCGTGTCGTCCCCAGAGGATGAAGATGACTCCTGGTCACACCGTCACCCACTGGGCCCGAGCACTCCACTCCGTCACTGCCCCGCAGCTGCTGCATGGCAGCTCAAGACGCTTCAATCGCTCCCTTCCTCCACAGCTAAATATAATTAAGGCCCTCTTATCTGTGGGTTCTCTTCAGCTTGTTCACGCTAAATCAACCACACTTTTGACTGCAGCCAATGCAAAGAAGGAGGAGGGCAAGTGACACAAAAGGCATTTTCAATATTAATTTAGAACTCAAAGTGAAATTGTAAAGCTTTGTACCAAGCTTTTGTGAAAAAGTGGCGGGTTTTAATGATAAAAATGAGCCCAGAGAAAAGATACAGTAATTTTTTCTGGCTGTCAGAATACCAGAAAATCATTTGATCATCCCTCATTAAGCCTAACAACAGAAAAAGTTCACTTTCACGTAAAAGAGAGGCAGAACCTTTTTAGCAACTCACTCTGGTGTCCAGCATTGCAACTGTGGTTAACTTGTACGAACATAAATTTTTCTTTACGTGAATCTTATTTATTATAGTAGGAATTAATGCATACATTTGTACACCCGTCCAGTGCAAGTTCCAAGTTGTTCCATAACACTCTTCTCATAACAACTCTTTCCAAAACACTGCAAGGAACTAACAGAATTATTTCCCAAATCCATTTGCTTTACACAAATGTAATCAAATCAGAAGCTAGCAGAAATTCTTTTAAGCACAGGGAATGCAAGGCTTTCTGAACTCCCTCACCAGTTAAATACCTTTAAAAATATTTTGCATCCTCTCTAGAGTCTAATACGAGCCACATGTTTCATCACTCACAGAATTCACAAAGCATTTAAGGAATCTGTCACCATACTCCCTATGAGAGGTGTCTAAACAGAGAATTCCAACACAATTCCAGCTTTCTGGTACCATTTTGTATATAGACAACTAGCATTCCTCATGATGACCCAGCACGTAAAACCTCACTTTGTGCCTAACGATCCCATGTCTGCTCACTGCAAAGCCTTAAGATCTAAGCATGACTTCAGTGATTTTCAAAATTATATACAGCAACATAACTAAAGAATATCTTTTATAAGCATTTACTTTCATAAAATCCTGATGTATGTAATTTTGGGAAAAAAATGTTCATATGACAACAGCAAGGATATGTTCGCTTGGTGACTTGCTCTTTTTTCCCCTCCCTCTATCTCGAAGCTATAACCATGACTCCATGGATATTAAAAAAAAAAGAATCCATGGGCTGAAATAAAGGAAAGATGATAAAGCGATAAAGTCAAGTCCAACATGGGCTATAAAAGGCTTCATCTGAGAACTTAGGCCATTTTCTCCCTGTACCTCACAAGACAATGTTTTTAGATAATTTCAAGTGTTTCTTTTAAAGAACAACCCCACAACCTGAAATTATTACACCATTATACCAATTTGCCACAACTCCCATCGAGGCTGGATTTTTCTTTATTCATGGCAGCAGACCTAAAGCTTCTCAGACCTACGCCAAAATCTTTTATCTTACTAATTTCAATGTTTGCATATTTTCATTTGAGGCAAGAGGGGAGAGGAGGGAAGAGGAGATCTCTGCGGAACTAAGTGATAAAAGGATACATTGATCAGTCTGCCTGTAAGGTTTGAGGTTTTTTGGAAGAATTCCAAGTGAAGTTTTTCATATCTGCTCTTATGAACAGATGCATACTTTCCTCCCCCACCCCTCTTCCTAGCACTTGGCATTTAAAGCCTCTTGCTTGTAAGGATAGTAATGATGGTCTTCATGGAGACTGCATACAGCAATTCAACTGCTATTGCTACAAAATTTCACAGGCACTGTTTTTTTTTTAAACACTGATAATAATCTCTCAGACATGTCCTTCATTAGAAGTTACCAGATTTTATGATGGTCATTAAAATTAGTAACACATTATTTTTGACCAGGAATACTATATTATGAATCCACAACTACATGCTCAGTGAGAATTACCACATAAAGCTTCAGACAATAAATCCCAGGGATCCTTTCCAGATTGTTTTTTTTTCACTCCCATTAACTCAGTGAAGAGAAAAGAAAGTTCAACTACACAAATTCACTTTAAGTGTACATAACAACGAAAAGTTATTTCTTGAAATAAATAATTCTGTGCACATCCAAAGAGATGGTTTCTACCCTTTTCACCTAAAATCAAATTAATAATTACAAAACTCCTTCATGATAATGAAGGGGTTTTTTAATGAAAGCTTTAATTAAGAAATGGAAGCAATATGTTCATTTCTCTAGCAATCTAGTCAAAATATTTGGTCTTTCCAAGACCACAACAGGATTTTAATTCCAGTCTGTAAACAATATTTAAACTAGTTAATCTAATATAACCTTGGGGGAGGTATACATGTGAATTTCATGTCACTGTCTGAGACAGACTGCTCCAAACTTGTAAAACTGCTTTACCTACTAAATGAACTGCAAGAACTCACATCAGCATTTTACCTTCTAGTCAAAATTAAGTCTATGGTAATTCAGAATATAATAGACTAGAATATAATGGATTCAGACTTACTGTACCACCTTCCTGGTGATAAAATATTGAGATCTTAATTCAACTTTTTTCTGTTAGCTTTCTCTTCCCCATATTAATTCTGTCAGTGTACAGATTTTATCTCTTTCAAGATCAGCACAGAATTTCTGCTACGAAAAAACAAACATGCATTAAAAGCCAAGGACGAGCCTTGGCATGTGTGCTTTCTTCACAAGCCTTACTCACATCTCAAAATGATTATTAGGAAAAGGCCAGAATGTGCATTCTAACACAAACAGTTTAAAAGAATCTCCACGCAGTAATGAAAAGTCATTGAAATTCTCTCCACTGAAACTGTCTGTAGAATCTGGAAAATAAGATCAAAATTGTTCCCATACTCTTAGTGCAGTAAGACACAGAACACTAAGTGAGATGAAGTTAAACCAACCACTTTAAAAGTTAACCAATCATGCATTAAGAGACAAAATTAAGATATGCATCTCAAAATGCCAGTGATGCCTTTCAGGGTCCCACTTTATCTATACAAGGAGTTAAGACTATCACACTCTTCCATGAATACCAAAATCCTATAAATATTCACAAAACTGTCTCACCATTCCTCATTAACAGTTCTCCCACCTAACTGATTCTAACTACTGTGTTTATTTTAACCCAAATCTGTTAATAAACGGTCAAATTAAGATTATGAGCATGAAAAGATAATGAAAATGTGTTTTTATTTCAAAAGCCTCAAATGAAGATATAATTATAAGCAATATATGCTGAATTAAGTCAGAAACATCTCAAGCCATCAGTAAAACATTTTGTAGGCTAGGGCTGATACGAACTACAGAAA
The DNA here is from genome assembly GCA_013400175.1 of Phainopepla nitens. NCBI lineage: Eukaryota > Metazoa > Chordata > Aves > Passeriformes > Bombycillidae > Phainopepla > Phainopepla nitens. Next base: position 667,505 of record VXBQ01009273.1, on the reverse strand, counting down.
TATTGCATATTGTTCTGCAATTGAGCACCTATTAACTCTCTTTAAAATAAGCTGCCAGCTGAGACATGGACGAAAAGACAAAGACATTCATTATTCAAATGAATTGAGTTTTTGACCGTCTTGTTCAAACCCAGGAAAAAAATTCAGTATTAATGTCACCCTGAACTAGAGAGGTATGTAGTTTTGTTGCTCCATCACGATCCGAAGCGAAGTAGGATGCTGTCCATCACACGAGAGATCACACTTCCGCCTCCTTCAGAAGGTGAAATGAATTCAGGCAGGTCATGTTCTCCCAGAGGGAGACCAGGCTGCCCACAGGCCAGCACAGGACCAGAGGCAGGGCTGCCAGCAACAGCCGCAACTCAGCAGCTCCAGTGGTGCCGAGCAGGCCTCAGGAACACGGCAGTCTGACTGAATGACCTTAGCCAGGCTAGAACTGTGAAACCCACACGTCTCTCACCTTCCTAAATCAAGTGCTGTTCACCACAGTAAAACAGCCACAATGATCTGCTGCAACACACAGAGTTTGGAGGCAGAAAGATAGAGTCCCAGAAAGTGCACTGCCCGTACTAACACATGCTGGAAAACCACATGGCTGCAATAGCCTCTTGAATCATACACTACCTGTCATCTTCCCAAGGTTAAACTGCTTGGCAAAAGAACAAGAAGTCAAACAGGAAATTAGGAGGAAAATTTGTCTTCATTCTCGAGTCCATCAGAGCAATCAGTGAAGCTTCAAGCTCAGCAAAGATAGAAATATCATCTGACGACCCTGAAATCCTGCACCCAAAGGCAGCCTTTCCACATCTGCAGCACAGTGCACTTCTACAAGTCCCTCCTCCAAAACCAGATACAGTCTGTCTGTGGCAGAAGTGGCAGAAGGTAACCAAGGCATCAGTCGCAGGAATTTCCCCTGAATAATTCAGGTTCTACCACTGCCATATTCTTTATTGCCTGCTGATGGATGCCCACAGTGGCAAGCAACAAATTTCACTCCTGGAATGAGTGAGTTTGACATAAAAAGCCGTATGAGCTCTACAGCTGGGGCAAGTAGGAACTAGTGCTGCCGCCGCTGCCCAGGCTGACAGATGAAATCATCAGCCTTGTGCTGCCATCCTGGTGTGGAGAACATCACCCTACTTCCATAAAAGACAGCTGCTTCCTGGGGTGGCAACTGAGCTGGGCGATAGAAGACAGGATGAAGAGGAAGGCAGTCTAAAAATGCCTGCAATGGAACAGTTGGCACGTGGCAGCAAGGCAGGCATGATAGGGACTCAGTGAAAAGGACATTGGATATTGTGCTGCCAGATTCACACAACCATCAAAGTCACAACTGTGTTATCTTCACCAGCAACGAGTCACAGAGTCCACTGATTTGAACAGCACCTTCACTATTCTGGCAGGTGACTGTAGCACAACTACTCCATTCATATATCACCATTCTTAACAGTATGCCCTGCCTTCCCTTTCTAAGTCCAGAAAATTTTTAAGAAGTAAATCTTACAGAATGTGCAGTTTTCTCTTATACAATAGGCAGCATATAGAACATTGACAATATGGATAACACCATTTAGAATGCCATTAAAATTAGGTGGGAGACAATACCACCTTCCTTCACAAGGAATCAATTATATATTCCTTAATTACAATTCCTCTACATATATTAAACTTCACCTTATTTACTACATTCACAGGAATGGAAGTTACAAACAGGGAATGCAAATAGTGACTTGGTGACATAGGTACTGAACTGAGGTGGAAAGTCAGCTTGTTCTCCTCTAGGAAAATCAGATCTAAGATGTTGGCATAATGTGCCACTGCGATGAACTCGGTTGGTTGGAGCATGGTACTAAGAATGTCAAGGCTGTGGGTTCAATTCCCATATGGGCCGTTCACTTCAGAGCTGGCCTTGATGATCCTTGTGGGTTCCTTTCAACTCAGAATATCTTGTGATAATCCCTTCTTGCTGGCAAGTTCTGGAAGAGTCGATCTTGACCACAACCCCTGGAGCACCAAGCACCACCTTATGTCCCTTTGAGATTACCAAAGGCACACATTTCACTTGGCCAGAAAACACCAGTGCACGTGGCAGAACTTAGAAAGTCCACTCAAACTGCACCATTCTTCCAGTAGCTTTATCAGTCTTCACCCCTGGTTAATTGATGACAACTGGTGTCCTGCAAAAATACATCAACCAAACTCTAGCAAACCAAAGGCTGTCTACAGCAGAATGGCTAAGGTCTCCCTACTGACATTATCGAGCACTGCTCGGACCTCCCGTTACTTCTCAAAGGTCAGATTTCATTCCAAAGGCTGATTGTCCACCAGGTGCACCACAATTACCTATATTAGAGAGCCACCCTTCTACTCTGCTCATGGCTTGCACTGCATCTTCCCAGCTCAAAGTCCACCTCCTGAGATCAACTACACAACAGAATCTTACCCACACCTCTCTGAAGCTGCACACATCCCACCAAACAAACAGCACGTCTCAAGGCAGTGGCCTCCTCCAGTGGTATTACTTTCTGGAAAAGGAAAGAGTTCTCAGACAAGAACTACAAAACTCATTTCTCTATGAGAGATTTTTTTCAACAGCACAGCAGTCTAAGCTTTCATATAAAGCCTTCCTACAAGCATAAATACACATCTTTGCCAGCACTGAGACTTGAGAAGCTAGATTCCTAAATCACAGAACTTCTATAAAGTTGAAGCAGAAAAAGCCAAGTACTATTACATATGTTTCTCTGACCAATTTAGTCTCATGACAGTAAAATTATGCAAGTGTCTATGGGCATTTGAATCATGCCTCAAAAAGTGCTTTTGCAAGCCACAAACCATTTTTTCTCCCATTTCACACTGACCAGATTTAAGAGTAACGTCAAATTGGTATTTGGCAGCAGTCAGGCAAAGTTGATGAACTCACGAGTATCACCCAAAAGAGATCAATCATCAATGCAGTAACATGTTCTTCAGTTATTTACATCCAGTATTTTACATAAATAAGGCTTTTTCAATGAAATCTATCAATTTGCAAATCTAATAAATATTTTCAAGGGCAGCCTACTTAAGTCACTCCTTTTTAATTAAGGATACATTAAGTGTTTAATGAGTTCAGAATTTTTATATTGCTCCCTCAATGTCTGTGAGAAAATATTCTACAAAGGAAGGGGCAAAAATCACATTCTCCGTTTGCACCTCTCTCTGTTGTGAAATACACCCACCGAAGTTGACCACCAGCACTGTTTACACAGGGATTATACAGAAACATCTTCATAAAGTACACAACGTACTACACAAATTTGTGTCTGACTACACAAATCGACAGACCTTCCTCAGCCCTTCCAAGCCTCGAGTCCGAGCGATGACAACACCCTTAAGTGACAACAGTTTCCAGGACACTCATATTCACATTGCCCACTGGAAGTTCCTTATCACCAGAAAGGGTTGCAGTCCATGCATCATGTCTGACAGCTACAGTGGGATTTTCCATGTTCAGTTTCTTTCCTGTACTTGGTCCTTCTGTTTTCAAGTTTAATTCTAGGCTGAGTCCTTTCTTGATCCATCAACATGAATTTTAGAAGTTTCTAAGACTGAGCATTACAGCGATTCTGACTGGAAGCAGACTTACTGGTGGTACAAGATGAAACCTCTTGAACCCTGAAACTACACCAGAAAGGACAGGATGAAATTCAGCGTGTCCTGGATTCTAAACCCAAAAGCTGACAAGCAATCGCGACTACATAAATTTTTATTCCCAGTATTTTGAAATATCAAGTTAGTGATCTACACAGGCCTTTTTTATTCTTCATATAACTTCTCTCTCCCTGAATTCTTACAAAAAAAGGAGAACTAAAGATGACGGTGACAGAATAACATCAGAGTCTGGAATTAAATGCTTTTCATAGCCTCTAACATGAACTTCTGAAATGCAACAGGCTTCTGTAACAAAGCCAAGATAACTGAGGTTATCTTGGATTGTCCTACAACCACACCCAGGAATGCAATGCATGCCAAAACTCCACAGTTGGTCACAGACAGGGCGCAGGAGGAATCACAACGCACTCTGGGTCAGTTTCTCACCGCTGGAATAATGCCTTCAGGCAGCCTCGCCATAAACATCCAGTGCTGGAGACACAGGAGGAGATCGGAGCCGTATGTGGGAGACCCCGATTCTGACTGCACACCGAGCAAAGTTCCAGCAACACAAAGTTAAGGAATAAGAGGAGATTCGGGAAATGGCCTACTTTAAGGCATACAGTGGGCATGTTCTGAACACTCACAGAAACAGAGCAACCAAGAAATAAGGCTGGGAAAGAAATGAGAAGTTTGGGCTACAGAAAAATCCCCCTTGTATATTACACACCGATGCATACAATCCATCCTGTTATTGAATTTACGTTTTCTACATAAAACAAGTAAAATTTGCATGAAAATCCAGATTAAGTAAGAAAAACCCGATTAGTAAAGCAAAAATTCCAAAAGATGTGACTGACCACATAAGCTAACTTCACAGAACATACCTAAAGTTTGCCCGAGCTTAAGGTCATATTCATAGCTGAAGATACATGTGACCTGCTCCAGTTTTTCCAGTTTTAAATTGTCTTACTCCCTTTTTTTTATTGTGTGTTTGTTTGATGGGGAGGGGAAGGTGTTGTTCTACTGAAAACTATTTTACTTTTCAAAATATTCCCTATAAGTGTCTTTTCTACCAAAAAGGATTTTTAAAATTTTGTTACTGCTACGTTCCTCTTCTAGAAGCCACCCTGAACTTACAAAACAATTAATAACTGAACAGAATTTTTTAAATTGTCTTACATTTCACAAGACTGAAGACACCTAAAGCAAACTTGTAAATTTTTTTCCTAAAGGGGTAGAGGGGTGTGGGTGGTGCAGAACAGGACTACTTGACATGCTTATTTCCCTGATACTGCAAAGAAGGTTAGAAAGCATTCCTGAAATATTTGATAGTCTTGAGATTCACAGTAGGAGACTGTATTTCCTGCTGGATAACAGTACTATGTTACACATAAAAACGCCTATGTCAGTAAAATTGAAACAGCTACAGCATGTGAAGGTCTCAGCAGAGCTCCTGTTGTGTTTGAAGGGAGACTCCAGAAGGGACCAAGGGAATTGCAACACACCAGCAAGAGGGTTGTAAAACCTAAGTGTCCCACCCAAGTTGATGACCATCATGTGAAGCAAATCTGTGCTCACTCTGGTACAAAATCCGAACCTAGACCTCTGACTCTGATTCTTCTTTACACACTTATTTTGGGAATGGGAAAGAAAAGAAACAACGTGCTTTTTGCAGATACAGTTACACAGCGATTATGGGAGCGGGCTATGCGTGTCAGTATTACTGACTAAGCATTACGTCTCAGGTCTGAGAAGAAAAAAATTTAGGAAATAACAACTAAAACATGAATAAAAAGAAATTACCTCATCATTGGCACAGCCATTGCTAAGTGACATCTTATCCAGCTTTTATAGTGACTAATTATTGACTGGCGTCACAGAAGAAATAGATTTTGAGTAGAAGTCTGATTATTAATAGCATCAGCTTAATGAGTATGATGTTTAAAACCAAATCCAAGGCAAGACTCAAGTCTTCAAACTAGAGAAACATTTAAATTCATCTACTCAATACACTGCAAGAACATCCAGTGTTTATTTGCATTTCCATTATATTACATTTCAAAGGTTCAAACTTTCAACATATCAGTAACTAGTAACCTTTTCTGAATCTATTTTAGGTGGTTAAAGATTCTCCCTATGCAAACAATTAGAGGGACTTTTTAACAATCTCACTGCAGTTTAAGGTTTAGGATGAGTTCCGAGAACATGAAAAGCACTTCTACACCATGTTCTCGGATTTATCAGGATACACATTTTAAAAAGGAATAAACTTCCTGAGGATGCCCCACAATTTATTTATACTCTTTCTCAGAATCTCTCAAATTCTAAATCTCAAAAAATCTTAAGACAAAAAGATATGGTCTTCAGTTTTTAAGAAATATTGGGGAAATTCACAAGCTTAGTTCAGGGAATACACAGATTACACAACCAGTCAAAGAAAGGAGAACTGACAGTACGTTGTTGCACCTAATTCAAACAAGTGCTAACAAATAATTCTTCAATAATCTGAATCCAGTCCACCCAGGATTTTAAAACTACAAAACATTCACTTTTACTTATAGTATGAAGTTGCTGGTTCCCATAGCGCTTTACTTACAAGTCTGTTGTTTTAAGGACTCCACAGATTACTACCCATACAGACTTGGTCAGTTACACTACAGACAAATCCAGGTGATACAGTTCCCCAAAATTCGGAGCATGAAAAGGCAAAGTTCTGCATGAGAGAGGAGGTAAGGCAAGAATGTAGCTGTGACACAGGCTTCACTGGACAGGCTGCCCTGAGACACTCCCTGCAAATTCCCTTCACCACCCACCTCCCCTCACATTAGGCATCCAGATATGACATGCAACAGGAAGGGCCTGGACGGCCTTCACCATGGGTCAGGTACACTGAAACACTTTGGGAAACCTAAACCAACTGCTCATGGCCTCAAAGGCTACAGCCAGGGTACCTAACTTCGATCTGGGAAACACTGCAGGGCACATGAACCAAAGCCACCTTCAGCTGCCTGTTTTGCACACCTTCTGGTAGTGCCTGCATCAGTTCTGAGACTCCAAAGCAAACCCTTTCTAACAAACTACTACAGTCTTCATACCTGGGGACAGCTCAACCAGAAGCAATAGCTATATTCTGCTACAGAAGCTAGCACAGCTTACTGTGACTGCCACTTACTACATTCCACCAGAGCAGCAACTGACACATCCACATGAAATTAAAAATATCATCTACTGAACCCCTTTTCATTTTATCCCTGCAGTTAATGTGCTCATGAAGTCCATCCTTCTGTGACACAGAATGCAAACCAGTGAGTTTTAGGAGGCAACAACAGTCCTCCACTTGGGTACAACAACTTCAGTGAAACCTTCAGCAGCACCCTGCCTGCTCTGCAAAGCCTGAGCAATTGCATCAGTGGGACGGGCCACTGGAGATGCCTCATTTCCTCTCCATCTTCAAGGCTTACGCAAGGTTTTGCCAGCTCCAGCTGTGCTCACTGATAACATAAGAAAGCCTGTAAAAAACAACTGAGAAGGAGCAGGGTAAGGTCCAGAGTGAAGCATTTGGGTGTGTACAGCGTGTAGTATGTTTAGTTCTAGAAACTGAATTTAGTGTTTTTTGTGAATCCTGCTTTCACTCATTCAAGTTTGTCTTTATGACTGACAGAGCTACTCTACTCTTCAGCACACACCTGTAAAAATAACTGTGCAGACAGGATCCCAAGGTGTAATAGTAAGACAGGTACAAGCCTAGACAGCACGAAGTTTCAGCCTATTCCAAAGAAGCTTAATACTTAATGGAAGCATAGAGGCCTACAATTACACTAATTGTAAGTAATAGTAAAATAACTACTACAGTTAAGTCCCAGTATATGTTTTTTACAAGATTAGAGCTGGAAAAATTCACCTGTCCTGAGAAGGAAAGAAGCCAAAAAGCAGAAGAGAGATAGATGCAGCCAGGAAGACATTACCAGAATTTCTCCCTTCAGCCTTCAATTACAGAAGTCACTGGTGGTTTTTACTCCTCTTGAACTCCCACAATATATTCAGTCAACATGGTTTACCTCATCAGTAAAGACTACAGCAAATATCCAGAATAAGCATCTCTGGAAAGGGGGTCTACAAATACTCTTTTTTTTTTTTTTCTTTGAGTCAGAAAATATACTCCCCCCCTCTCCATTTGGTTAAACATATCGTGGTTGTTTGGTAGTGGTGTATGTTAGCATTTGCATTTTTTGTCCATTTTCCTTAAACAAACTTACTTCTATCACGCCAAGTACAAACTAATGTGTGCACATGGGACGAAAAGCAGAGAACCATCACTCCCACTTAGAAAGTAGAACGAAACTTGATTAATCTGAAAAGATGCAGTTTGAATCCCAACTTGAAATATACTGCAAAATTTACACAGATAGCAATTGTGGTGGCCAAGGGCAGGGAGGAAGAGAAGTACTAAGTACTCTTTTATTTGAGAATCCAAAATTTTTGCAGTTACAGAATTTTAGTCAACTTTTAAGCAACACTGCCTGACCACTTCCCAAAACTTGGGGCAGCAGAGGTAGTGACTTCAAGACGATATATTTATAGCACACAGAACCCACATACAGCCACTAATTCTATAATTAAACACTAAAACAAGATGCTATTATGAACACAATGTCTCTGGCAATGTACCACATTCAGATGGACACTGAAATATCTCTTAGATAATTGAACTCGATCTAATCCGGAGTTGGTATTTCCTGGCCAATGATGACTAACTCTTCTAAACCATCATTAAGTATCAGGAAATACCCACCCCAACATCAATCACTGTCTAAACATACACCAAAGTGTCATGTTTTGAACATCTTCACTCACAGATAAATATCCTATAGGCAAAAGTGAGGGGAAGAAAAACGCTTTACATCAGTTTCCAAGTAACCAAAATACAAAATCAAGTCCTAATACTAATAACAAAATGTGAGTGAGGGCCAGACTTCCCGCTCACTTGTACAGCTTCATAAGATAATACTGGGCTCTTCCACAGTTATCTCGCTCCCTTGATTCATTAACATTAACATTCATGACCCTTAAAATGCTCCCAGAATTAAACTGATCCAGACCTCTACTATGGCACGGTGGGTTAGAGGAGAGGACTGCATTCAGTGGGGACACTGCCCTTCCCTCTCAGCTTCCCAGCTGCACTGTCCTGCTGCCCTGACCGATTTCAGTCCTCAGCAACTCATGCAAAGAAAAGAATCAGACCAAAGAGCCTCTGTGCAAACTCCAGCCTAAAGGAGAAGCCATGCCTTTTCATCTCCATTTTCTGTTCCATTAAAAACAGCAGAGGAAAGAAAGCACTCCTTAGCTAAAAACAAACAAAGAAAGAAAAAGAACCCATGGTAAGTGAAAGACAACATCACATTTATATTCAGGAAGGCTCAGGAGTGGACAATTGTCCTCTTCATTTCTGTAGAAACCAATATTAAAGGCTCTCAGTTGGAAAGTCACAGCTCTAATCCCCTCTTCCCCATCTCCCTGAAGGTACTAACAGAAAGTTTTCATCTCAGCAGTCAACACATCACTATGTTGTGAATATTAAATCTAGCCCAAAGAGACTGCCATGGTTTTCTCTCCTGTCCTTTTTCCACCTTTTTTTCCCCTTTAAAGGCAAAAGGTTTGCTTTACAGCTGCCAAGAGTGCACCAAAACTATTTCTAATTTACTTAGAATTATAAAATCATTCCATCCCTGATGAAATTGCTAGTTGATGTTAATTATGCTACTATTCTTCTTTTAGAATTCTACATACTTCGCTTACGTTGGCATGTGGTTCTCTGCAAGCCAAACACTTCCTAATTAAATCCTAAAATCCTATCAAATATCAATACTTAAAACTGCTACCTTGCAGCAAATCTACAGTTCGTGTATCAAGAATGGTTTTGTTTCAACAATCATTCTGGTGAGTAGAGTCTACTGCCTAAATAAAGCAGCTTTTTTTTTTTTTCAATTTGAACATGAAAAATCAAACCTCTTATGAAAATTGATATTCATTCCCAATCCTCCTCCTAGAAGAGCTAACCACTTATCAAACCACTACAGTAGATCTTCTGGCAGCTCTTTGAGATGTAATCAGAGATCAGACTTACATTCAGATCTGTGGGGAAAAAACCCACCACCACCACCACAACACAAAGCACACACACACACACACAAAGTCCCCTTCATAATTTAATTTTAATTTACAAAGAGGGCTGCTTTGCACTCATCTGAAAACACGTTATGTGTCAGCAGTAAAATGGAATTCAGCTTTTTTGGAGAACACTTTAGGGGCAGATTTTTTTTGGACCAACATCCCCCTGAGCAGAGTGCTGCACCTGGGAAAACACATTGCACTGCTGGTTCAGAATTCAGCTTGCAGGCCAGTGAGCAAATAAGCCCCATCAGCATTAGCTGGCATGGCACCTCTTGCACTCCTTACTTGTGGCAAGTACTTCTCGAAATGTTACATCCATGCCTCTGAAATTAAACTAGTGACATTTTTTTCAAACTGGGAAGCTTACATAATGAGGAGCAATAGCACAAGCAATCCAGAAGCAGCACTCACTTAGCACCAACTCACAGCACTGTAAGGACAGAAACGAGTTCCTACACAGAAAAAAGGTCACAAGAAAACTTCCTGCAGAAAACTGCTTTAAAAATAATAATAATAATAAAAAACTCCCTATCAACCCAGCCCTCTAATTGTACTATTTAAAGGTGTCTAAAGTCAGTCTATACAGATGTGAAGGATGCAAATTAAGAGTCATGATTTGGGGGGGAAAAATTAACAGAAAAACAAACCCAAACGCTACCAAAAAATTCCCTCAGCATTTATCTTCCTATTTAAAACAGCTGTGTCACCTGGAGTAAAAACAGCCCACTAAACTATATCTACAAAACAAGGGCAGAGTTTTAAACTAATCAGTACAAAGGTCTTCAAGAAACAGAATTTTCATAAATTATAGCTTTGCACACAGTTCAGTTTACAACGTGGACTTTGTAAAGATTTGAGACTTTCCCAGAGCCGTGCTTCTGAGTACACAACAATATGAGGAAGTGCTGTAGTTAATCCCCCTCTTCTCTGCAGACAGTCACATATCAAAGGTGCATCATTGTTTAAAACGGCTCCAGCTGCTAAGGGTGAAGATCTACTCCCTGTCCCGTCCTGACCTTAAGGGAGGGACACGCTGTCCACCAAAACATCCTGTCAGGAAAGCAGTAAGAAGCGTGCAAATTTGGAGATTAGGATAATAAATACACTTCTGCTGGTTACTTATTTTGGCTTTCAAAAAAACTGTTGTCAAAGAACACAGGGGCTTTTCTAACCGAGCCTTGGCCACGGCAGAAATCCTGGTGAACATGTCCACTGGGCAGCGGCAGGGAACGAGGAACAATGTATTTGTGAAGCTCCCCGGGTGGTAGTCTTGTGTGAAGGGTTTCATTGCTCCATCAGCTCTCTTTTGCAGTTACATGTTTCCTGAAACTGGTTTAGCAGAACAAAACTTCTATTAATTATTTGCAATTTCTTCCAAAATAGATATTTGGAATTTATGTGAGCATAGTCCAAGTCTGTTCACTAAGTAAAGTGTATGCAGCTATTTAGGGGAAAAAATTGGATGTTTACTGCTTTAGGGCTTTTTTCTGTGTTTCTTTTTTAAGACTGCATTCCCAAATCCGTGAGGAGATGCCCATGACATAAGGGACAAGGACAACAAGTATTTTCATCAGGTTCATTTTCAGTATTTCTTAGGACTGGCACCAAGTCCTTACAGCACAGGCTGTTTAGGTCAATAATAAACTGCAGGGCTCCTAAATAAACTGGTAACACTGTACCTGTTTATCTCTTGAAATTACTGAGTTTTACTGGTCAAAAGGTCTTATTTTCTCAAACACAAAATTAACAAAAAGACTGACCCAAATTACTCAAATGACTACTTTAAATGTGTTTTTTCTGTGTTTTTATTATCAGACCTTTATATTTAGATACCAGTTCTCCCAAGATAAACAGGGATCTCTGCATTTTTCTTCAAGTTTGTGCTCTTGAAGTGGAGAGCATTGAGCAAATAAGCAACATTTTTTCAATCTTTTTACAGTAAAATGTCTGCTGAAAACTACATTAAAGCTTAATTCAGGTTAGTGTTAAAAACCCTATCAATGTTTACTGGAGTGAAACAGTTGGACAAGCCTGCTCTCATATTTAGCTCAATCACTAAGTGTCAGCAATTAGTTTGCATCCCTAGATACTTGCACTTGAAACTGAGATGTGGAGGAAAATAAACCTGGCAGATGAGATCTCAAACACTTAGTATTTTTTTCAGCTCAAGCTTTTCATACCTTAGATAAATGCATTACCTCATGTTTTAACATCAGGTTGAGGTTAACAGCTAAGAATCTTTGAGAGAGAGAATGTAATTTTATCAAACAGCAAAGAGGACTGTGCAACCAGCACACAGCAAAACACAAAGCCAAGTCACAGAATCCAGTCTGAGCTTGCATATATTAAAATCGAGTTCAAACAGTGAAGCCCACTTTCATACTGTACTTTTTAACACAATGACAAAGCAAATCACACAATCCAGACTGAATAACCCAGATGCTATGATTTACAGGCTCTAGTCGCACTCCTCCCAATATATACCAATATATACACCACCTCCTACAAAGTAAAGTAAGATTGAGATCTCCATTTCTCAGGAACTAGAAGTATTGCTATAAGTTTCTAGAAATATACTCGAAAATTCACAGATGCCATTTTAAATAATAAAGATATTAGTCTATGGAAAAGATTCATAAACATTTTTTTAGAAAGCGTCACTACGTTATGAGCTGCTACTTGGGCTTTGTATAAACATACAGGAAAAAAATATCCCTTCTTCAAACAGGTGTTACAGAATTGTTTGGTTTTCACTGTATTCTTACTGTTCAGCTTCAATTGCACTGAGCAAGCTTTAAGTGCAAAAGTTAGTTTTTGAGGTCCAATTTCAGACTGAGCAAAGTCTATCAAAAGATTTTCATGAAGCCCTGGATTGCTTACCTGCCTGTAATACTGTGGTTCTCATATTACCCTGTGCCATAATTACCTCTACTTAAAATGAGAAACCAACTTTGTTTAAACACTTACTGTCACTTTAAGATCTTCAACAAACTACACTGCAGTCATGCTACTGTGCACCTCAGGGACCTGAGTACCATCTCTTTAAAAAAGAAAATCAACTCCATTTAATTCCTGCTTGGATCTAGACATCTGGAATAAAGTATATATATGAGGAAGAACCACACAGCTGCAACTGTATAAATATTTTTCTTACCAATTCCCTGCCAAGAGCATCTCAAAATTTTAAGATCAATTTCACAGACAAGGATTAAAACTAAGGTTACACAGGCAGAAAGGCTTTTAGAATTTGGATACTCATATTTGGTGTGAGAGGTATTCCTGGGCCAACATACAGTCTCATCTTGGATCACATTTTCCAGATTTTGTTTCCTGTGAACTTCTGGGGTGGAGCTGGTGTCTCCTTAAACTGGCATAATGATTATCACTGATTTTATCGTAAGAATTTCTGGCATCCACTTCAAATAGCAATCCAGCAGACAAAACACATTCCAGCTTGCATTATTAGGATTAAAACAGGAACCCCTTTCTACTGATATATTCCTTCCAACAAGGGTTATCTAAGCAATTGCCAAACTGATTGCAGTTGATTACAGTATGATGATGCATAGGCACTAAGGTACATTTGTTAGCTGAAAATGCTGCAGCAAATTTAAGTCTTCAGAGGTTTGATTTATAGTAAGCTTGAGAACGCCCCTTTGATATAACATGGTGCTTTGGAACCCATAAAGCATCTGAAACAGTATTTCTAGATTCAGAACACTAGGAGAGATTATTTTTTGTTCATCTCCAGCCAAACACACTGCATTCTGTCTTCTCATACAAACTCATGATACCTGTGCAACTTCATTATCAAAATTAATACACGTGGTCATCTATCACTGATGCACAAAAAAATCCATTCTTTCCTCTGACACATCTGCTAAGCCAGCTTAAGTAAGAAGTTAACCACAGAAGCCTGCAAAGGTGTTGTGTGTATAGCTAAACATTTACATCGAGTATCAGTGGCACCAATTCTTTGGCACTTATTCTTTGCATAATCACATTAATCAAAGTTTGGGGCTTGGTTTGGTTTTGTACTGTGGCTAAACACCATTGACAAGTATCACCATTCCAGAAACTGCCCACATTTTAGAAACCTGAGATGGCTTTTCCCCTCATACACCACCATCCCTGAAGGAACAAAGCTGTGGAAGGATGTCACAGTATCAGACTGCAATAAAGTCACACTGCAGCACACCAGCTCAAACCTTAGATAACAGAAACTGATACACTGGGCTGTTTAGCAGGGAAGAGCATAATTTGTAGCATACAATTATTCCAAGTTCTCCTCCTGAAGTTTGTGAACTACTATGTTTTTAAGATCACACTGAGCACTGATGCTACAAAGCTGTTGCTTTTTGCTCCTTTCAAACAGCTGTAGTCACACCAGAGTTTCACTTTATAAGGTTTATGAAAACCCTCCAGAATTCACACACTCCTACTCACCATGCAAGTTTGGCCATGACAATCGTTACAGGCCATCTTTGTCAAGTCCTTCTTGTGGATTCCAATTTCTTGCATCAAATGCTTTATATGGCAAGATGCTTAATATACACACCAACACTTCTATTAAAGCTATTCTGGTCACCTGTAAACACAGACAACTTGAGAGTCTGTTCCTAATCTTCACCCTCAAAGGTTTTGCCTCTTCACAACCCACTTCTTTGCAAACGTTAACTACAGCTAATGTATTTCAAAAGATGAGAACTGTGAACAAAATCTTGAAAGAGAGGTTCTTCAGCAAACAGTAATGTGAAATTACAATATTCATTTTGAACACTTAGGGACAGCTGGACAAGATGTTGCACTTTCATGAAGAAATAACTTACAAATCACATGCAACTTGTGGCAGCAGGGATGACTGTACTGACTGTGAGTTCAGCAGGGCTAGATAGCAGGAACTCTGCAAATTTTCAAGGGGCAAACCATTATATAAGCTGTGATTAAAACCACTTTCACATTCCTTACCTCACTGAACTCTGACATCAAGTAATGTTTAAACAATTGTCCAGAGCTGTGAAAATCACCTCGTCAACACTTCAAGTATCCTTAAAATAAAAGTTTTAGTTCTGTTACACAGTCTTCTCTAGGACTTTGATAGCTCTCTCCAAACAGTTTCTGCATGTTTTAGTCTAATGACCACAGGTAAATGGCAGTCTGCTGCTCAGGGCAGAGTACGAGCAGTCTGCCAGCAGCTGGCAATAGTGTGAGCAGTGAAGTACAGGGATGATGATGATGCTGGAATGCACACACCCTTCCAGCAGATTTGCCTGCTGAACCTTTTTAAAGGTAAGATTCTTGTCAGCCCATGTCTTTAGCCTGTCAAGGTCCCTCTGAACGGCAGCACAGGGGTCTGTTGTGTCATCCACTCCTCCCAGTTCTGCATCATCTGTGAACTTGCTGAGGGTGCACAGTGTCCCATCACTCAGGTATTAAAGAGAATAAACCACCCAGGCCCTACAATCAACCCCTAGGGCACATCACTGCTAACTGGCCTACAGCTGGACTTTGTGTCACCACTCACACCCCTCTGAGCCCAGCATTTCGGGCAATTTGCAATTCCCTTCCCTGTCTACTTAGCTAGATCAGATGGAGAGGGTGTTGAGGGAGACAATGACAAAAGCACTGTTGAAGTCAAAGAGTACAAACTCCTCTTTTCTCCTCCACCAACCCAGCCATTTTGTCACAGAGGACTGCCGGGTTGGTCCAGCACACTTTCCCCTCCTTTAACCTACAATAACTATTGCTAATCATCTTTGTGTCCTTCTTATGTTTGGAAATGGCTTCACAGGAGAATTTGCTCCATCATCTTCCCAGGAATCTAGGTGAGGCTGAGTAATCTGCAAATACCCAGACTCTCCTGCCCTTCTTGGAGGCAAAAACACTTGCATTCTTCCAGTCCTCAAGAAGAGTCTTCTATTATCTCAATCTTTTAAAAACAATTCAGAGTGGTTTTGCTATGATATCAGCTCTCTGACCAGTCATAGGTGCATTCTATCAGTTCCCATGGACCTTCTTAAAGCGAACTTTTTAAAATGTTCCCTTACTTGGTCCTTCTCTGCTGAGGCTCTATCTTCATTGCTCCAGACTTTCCCACAAGTCTCTAAGGCCTGGAACTCCAGACGACAAATCCTACCAATAAAGGCCAAGGTAAAAAAGACACCTAGTACCTCAGCTTTTTCCATGTTTTCCTTCATCTCCTTCTGGCTGGTGAAGTACTCGCAGAAGTCTCTCCTGTTGCCCTTCATGTCCCTAAACACCTACCTGAAAACTGAGGTCTGAAGCCAATCCCAGTCACACCTCTTCTACATTCTATTCCTCATGCACACACAAGCAGGAGATGCAGTGAAGTTCAGATTCAAAAAAGGGTAAAGGAAAAGGCACTTCTTGAAAAGCTTCATACTGGGCCTATTCTAACGTAACCATTGTGTAATACAGTACACACAAAACAAGGAAACCATAACCAACTCCAAATTGCCTCTCTACTCTGTTTATCATTACAACACAAATATCATGCTAATGATGGCTGAGTTTGCTCCTGCAGTGAAGAACAGAGCCTGACTGACAGACGTGAGATGCACTGGAATGAGTGTGATTAGGCAGCCACACAGCTGTCTTCTCAACAGTAGCACAACCTCTGTGTTTATAATTGTGATGAAAGTGAATTGTTACTTTCAGGAAATCTAAATGATGCATCCAGTGGTTATGAATTCTGTGTTTTACATTATACAGCTCTTTCATCTTATGTATTACCTCATACCTTACAGCCTGCCCTGCATTTCTAGGGCAAGGCAACGTCATACACATGTCAAGAGGTGAAATGTTATAACCAATAATTTAAGCAATTCACTAGTTCTGGACAGTAGGCATTAAAGATCTCTGACTGCACATGGTAAATGACTGAGCTACCAACAAGCACCTACCAAAGCCAGCTTTATGCCAAAGGATAGCAGATGCTGCACTCACATGCCAAGGGTGATAAAAGCAGCTGAGAATTGGAACCGTACTTTAGGGCAATAGGCTGGTTTAAACAAAGTGTCCAAAACAAACTGCAGCAGTAAAAGCTGCAGAGAAGTAGAGACTAGCTGATATGAACAGCCTGACATCTGTCAAGACAAAAATGAGATCTCTACACTTATAAAAAGCAATATATTCCCAAACTTCAGTGTGTTTTAAAATAACAAATTATTTCAAACCTAACTAAGATTAGGTTAGCAACTAAGAGGGATAAATAAAATCCAATATTGCAGAAGCCCAGATATACTTTAGTATATCCAGCTAGAGGCATTCCAGCCACTCTACCACTGTGTGATATGAGTCAACTCTTAAAGGCACAAGGAGTCTGAACATCTGTAGAAATGCCAGCAAACAAAGAAAAGCTGAGGAAACCAACAGTATGTCCTTATCAGTTCCCTCTAAATCAGTGGCTCCCTAATTGATTAACCAGTTTTTTTAAAAAGCCTTTGAACAAAATTTTAATTAAATCTATCCCAAAATAGGCACCCATTTTGGCTCAGTGCTCTAGGTAAAACTCCAGTGCATTTACAAGTATAATCAGTTCAGCACAGTTCTCCCTCTTTCCTCTATAAATACAGCTATTTATGTTTGACCCCAACCCACACTAAAATTCCAACACCCAGCATGCAGCTCTTTCATCTACTTCTTTTTCACATCCTGATCAACAGTAGAATGGCAGATGAAGAAAGGCAGGGTGTGATACCTTCAAAAAACTCAGAAAGGTTTTTTTCTGTCTGAGTGTGATAGTGAATACAAAGATCTGCCGGAGCAAGTGCTTTTACCACTGGAAATGCATCATACCTGCACAAAGAAATAACATTTTCACAGAATCATCAAATAGGTCAGGTTGGAAGAGAGCTTTTAAAGTTCATTTAGTCCAATGCTCCCCTGCAATGAGCAGGGATATCCTCAATTAGATCAGGTTGTTCAAAGCCCCACCCAACCTGGCCTCCAACACTTCCAGGGATGGGGCATCTACCAGCTCTGGGCAACCTGATCCCGGGTTTCACCACCCTCACAGTGAACCATTTCTTCCATATGTCTAGGATAAATAGACTCCTTCAGCCTAAAGTTATTACCTCTTGTCCTGTTGCAACAGACTTTGCTAAAATGTTTGCCTTTCTAACAGCCCCTTTGAGTAGGGGCTGCAATAAGGTCTACCCAGAGCCTTCTCCTGGCTGAACAATCCCAATTCTTTCAGCCTTTTCTTATAGGAGAGGTGCTCCAGCCCTCTAATTGTCTTCACAGCCCCCCTTCTGGACTCACTCCAAGAGGTCTGTGTCTTCCAGTGCAGGGGACCCAGGAGCTGTGTGGATGCAGCACTGTGGCTGGGGTCTCAGCAGAGCACAGGGTGTCACCAACAAATCTGCTGAAGGTGCATCTGATCCCTCTAACTATGCCATTAATGAAGACCTTGAATAGCAGAGGCCCCTGAGGGACACCATTTGTCACCAATGCTCTTTGGGACACTGAGCTTCTGGTTGCATCCAGAGAGTAGTGGTCAATGGCTCAGTGTCCCAGTGGACACGGGTGAGAGGCAGTTTAACCCATCAGATTTAAAACTCAATGGAACAGGTACCAAAACAAATGAGTAAAGAACAAAACCAAGATATTATGAAAAGAATCAGTGTTATTTATTGAAATTTTACTCATTTTCCAGTTACAACTCTAGTTCTATTAACGTTCATCCATTCAAAAAGCAAAATTATACCTCTTCTCAATACACTAGCTGAAACTCCAGGCATTAACATGAGACCTGGAACATCCCAAGCATCCCTAAAGGCCAGGACACGCAAAGCCGTGTCCGTATCGACACAATTCTGGCCAAGCATTTGGAAGTCTGTCTTGAATCGGCACAGTGGGTCACTCCACTCAGCATTTCACAGATCTAAAGAGGCACCTGAGCCTGGAAAGCAGAGACTGATTGCATCTCTACGCGTTATTTCTGCACACACCAAGGAAAAAGTGTGACCAACTGACAAGGAGCAATTTTACTAAAAGATTTTAAAATAATTATTTTTGTCCAGAAACTGATAACATTCACTAATTAGCAGATAACAGGTCAGTTAGAGTCACAGTATTTAGGTATTTAGCAAACCATGCAAAAAAAAAAAA